>CM067509.1:27678317-27985817 GCA_034509495.1 Acestrorhynchus altus
TTACAGGAGTCCTAAAATATATAGCAGAACAGAGTTGGGCTTTCTCGGCTTTAGTCCCCCTTCCAAAATGAACACATATAATATTTAATGTAGCATAAAAACGGCTCGTTCTGCCAACACTCAACTTCTGGACACAATGCAGAAATGAAAAAAAGAAGAATGAAGCAAGAGCAAATTCCTTTAAGAGGAATGTCTCACATGGGCTCATCTACCATCAAAGCAAGGCTGCTCAGGCCTCATGGCGGCCTTTTGACTGAAGTGACGTGGGCTGGTTTTGGTGTTGACTGTTATCATCTGGGCAGATCTCGCTATAAGCAGCACAGATCATCACAGGCTGCTTACGTTTAGCCTGACGGACACAGCTGCCTCAGCTCTAATAACAGGAGAAAGTTGCATGCGCACGCACGCACACACACTCACACACACACACACACACACCTGGCAAAGGCCTGAAGGTGATCACCTCACTGACAAGCAAACTCCATGGGGAGTAATTGCTGGCTGGCTGCTCCATCACCCCACCAGGGTGCACATATGCAACATGTGGCTACATGGGTGGCCACTATGACACTATAGAATCAACATGTTCTCCATGAAGAATGATGGCACCTAATCCCCTATTTCAGTGCTTGTACTCACTTTATCAGCATTTAAAGCTGATTGTATGCTCATAATTACAGGGCTCAATGATTTTAGAGTCATTGATGACCAGACGTACTGAGATTCATCAAGGTCAGTTTCTAAATTACAGTTTTCAACTAACCCTGTTTAATCTAATGCCTGAGGGCTTGTATGTAGGCCTGCTCTTCAATTCCTCACTCTCTTGAATACATACCTCACCTGCTCAATAGTAGAGCCCAAATAATGAATAGCATTAGTAAAATTTCACATTAATAATGAAATCTGATGATTAAAAGTTGAATGACTAACTTATAAAGGTTGGGTTTGTAGTTGCAAAGAAAAGCTTGCTTAGAGTTGTCTTTCACCTACTAATACACTCTCTCAGTCCCAAAAACGGCATTCTCCAAAGTAATGCTTCTCAAGCATCATCTACAGGGGCCTGAGGACTGGTTTGAGAACCAGTGCTTTGCAGATTCATTTGCAACAGATAGAACCACTAAATCAAGCACTGTTTATGAATTCATGAAGTATTCATACACTGTCCTGCATGCTGCACATCCAGACGAGAGACCACTCTCAGGCCATGTGGCTACGGTCACATTCCTCTCCAAACGCTGGGTCCTAGGTCGAGATGGGGACCACAATGCAGAGCCTGTTATCCCTGCCCTGCCGTCCCTCCTTACCCCCTCTGTTGCCTCTACAACTGACCCCCTTCACCCGACACAGACCACCCTTCAAGACATCACAACTAGACTCACCACCAAAGTTGGCAGATAGACAGCAAGCAGTTCATACACTGTTCATACAAAGTTTTCACAACGTTTTCAAAAATGTTTCAATTAGGGTTTGGCAATATGACTAAAAACTCTTATCTCAACATGCTTAAGAGAAATGTTGATGCACATTATGATCTGATGAAAACCTTAACAAGACATAATGTTCAAGTGTCAGTATTTCATTGTGATGCCAGAATCCCAGCATGCTCTACATTTAAATAGTAACCTTTCATTATGATATTTCTATGCCATAATTTGAACAAGACTGTACTCTGAAGAGTGTCATCCCCATGGAAACCAAACCATTTCCACACAAACGACCCACTCACCTTTATATATATATATATATATATATATATATATATATATATATATATATATATATATATATATATATATATATATATATATATATATATATATATATATATATATATATTAAATAATACAGATAGTAACTGTAACAGATGGCATATAATGATATGGATATTTTTATATATTGCACAAAATATATCTTCATATAATGATATTTACCATTTTTGCCCATCCCTATTTGCAATCAGTGTTTTAATGATAATCAGATTAATGCAATTGTTCTAGTACGATAGATCAGTGCCCTTTTGCAAGATTCTAAATCAAAGAGGAAATAAATAATGAATTTAATTCATTTTAAGAAGAATGAGTAATGAATGGAGCTGTAGACCATTCTACATCACATCAAAATGAATCCAAAATAGGTTATGATTACGTTAATATCCATAAAAGGAATATCATCAGGTAGAAAACTTAGAAAACAGTATAGTAGACTTACAATCTATGATTTGTTCATCCAAAACTATTCAAATATGTAACAGAAATGCCAATTTAATCATGCATTGCACAAGTTATTACTACTTACAAAAACTTAGGTTTGTGAAAATGTAGATCCACTGAAGAAACAGAAATCTGGTCTGACAGGTGAACTAAAAAACAGAGACAGTAGCTATATTAGTAGTCAATGCCCATGTTTCTCTACCCTGGTCCTAGAGGCACCCCTACCCTGCATATATTAGAGCTTTCCCTGCCCCAGCACACCTGATCCAACTAATCAGCTCATTAGCACGACCTTCAGAGCTAAAGGGGAAAAGTTAAAACACAGCATGCAGGGCAGGGGTGCCTCTAGGACCAGGGTTGAGAAACCCACCTCCAGAAGCGCAGCGCCCCTAAGACCACCACAAACCCTAAAGCTGCCAGATCTACCCACTCAGACCAGCAGCCCACTGTGTCCCACCACTGTCCAGCAGAGCCACATACCTTCCCCAACAGCCTCTTTTCTTCTTTCTTCTCCTCCTCATGCTGATCCAAAGGCATCTGCAGAAAGTCGTCTTCGCAACAGATGAAACTCACTGTGCATCCCATCCAGCCTCGTTCAGCACAGGTGAGCCCTCTGAGCCCCCCATGCACAGCAGAGAACAGCTCACCAAGGGCAGAGCGGCTTCTGGTGCCCGCAGGTAAGAGCGCAAGAGCGCACAAACAGTGCCTCAAAGGTGTGCGTTCAGGAGGACAACAGCATGACTCTCAGCTTCTCTCTCGACCACCACACTCCTCTTCCCTAACCCGCCTCCAGGAAGAGGGAGGGTGACAAGGTTTCAGCCCACTGCTCCCCTTCCACTCCCTCCCTGTACTGCCACTTCTGCCCCACACACACACACTGTCACACTCCACTCCCTCCCTGCACTGCCACTGCCCCCCACACACACACACACACACACACACAGTCACACTCCACTCCTTGCCTGCACTGCCACTTCTGCCCCACACACACACCGTCACACTCCACTCCCTGCCTGCACTGCCACTGCCCCCCACACACACACACTCACACTCCACTCCTTGCCTGCACTGCCACTGCTGCCACACAGACACTGTCACACTCCACTCCCTCCTTGCACTGCCACTGCTGCCCCACACACACCGTCACACTCCACTCCCTCCCTGCATTGCCACTGCTGCCCCCACACACACCATCATACTCCACTCCCTCCCTGCACTGCCACTTCTGCCCCACACACACACACACACACACTGTCACACTCCACTCCCTCCTTGCACTGCCACTTCTGCCCCACACATACCGTCACACTCCACTCCCTCCCTGCACTGCCACTGCTGCCCCCACACACACCATCATACTCCACTCCCTCCCTGCACTGCCACTTCTGCCCCACACACACACACACTGTCACACTCCACTCCCTCCTTGCACTGCCACTTCTGCCCCACACACACCGTCACACTCCACTCCCTCCCTGAACTGCCACTTCTGCCCCACACAACACTGGACTCCCCCCCACACAACACTGGACACTGGACTCCCTCCCTGCACTGACACTTCTACCCCACACACACCGTCACACTCCACTCCCTCCCTGCACTGCCACTTCTACCCCACACACACCGTCACACTCCACTCCCTCCCTGAACTGCCACTTCTGCCCCACACAACTTTCACACTTCCTAACTTCACTCAAAAGCAGCTTCCTTCCACGTATGGAGTGCGCAGCACTGCTGCCACACAGACACAGTCACACTCCACTCCTTGCCTGCACTGCCACTGCTGCCCCACACACACCGTCACACTCCACTCCCTCCCTGAACTGCCACTTCTGCCCCACACAACTTTCACACTTCCTAACTTCACTCAAAAGCAGCTTCCTTCCACGTATGGAGTGCGCAGCTCTTTCACTCCATACTCACTCATCCATCTAATGCTACGTTGGTTTTTCAGAAGAACCAGCACCAACTGCTGATTCCACTCACTTAATCAACCAGCTTATCTTCAAACAACTGTCGCATGAGCTTTGGTTGGAATCAAAGCCTGCAGCCCCACTGGTCCATTTCTGACCCATTTTGAGACCCCTGATCTAGGTGCATTGTTTCTATTTGACATCATAACATTTCCCAACCACCATATGGCTGAAACCTAGGCTATGTTGGGCTACCCATACACACCCCATAATGTACTAATTACTTTAGTAAGCTCATCTGATCCCCAAACTAGTGCATCTCAGGGAATTCGAATATTGTGGAAAATGAGCAAACAGTTTGACCAGAGGAGGATGGGTTCTCTCTTTTGAGCCTTGGTTTCTCTCAAGGTTTCTTCCTCCAAGTCTGAGGGAGGTTTTCCTTGCCTCTGTTTGCCCACTGGCTGCTCATTTGAGGCTTGGACCCGGATCTATGTAAAGCTGCTTTGTGACCACATCTTGTTGTAAAAATAAAATTTGATTGATTGATTCAAAAAGTATAAACACAGAGTAAGCCGGAGAACATCATTGTTGGCTGTTCTCAGAGTGCTGTATCAAAGCATATTACTGAAACCTTGACTGGTAGTGGAAAATGTGGTGGGAAAAGGCACATTAGCAACAGGAATGATGGCAGAACTGTCAAGAAAAGTTGTTTCAAGAATGTGGGAGAGCTTCAGAAGAATTGGACTGAAGTTGGTGCCAGTGCATCAAGATGGTGCAGCAGGTAGCATGTGTGGTTGTGGGTTTGATCCTTAATGAAGGATACAGTGCCAAACAGCTAGTGCTGAACAAACACCTACAGTGATTATTTAAACTCAGCTGGAGAGGTTTGCTGAAGTTTCCTCTGAGAGGTTTGCTGTGTGTTGCTGATGTTGCAGTAGTAGTAGTAGGTAGTGTAGGATGTTTGCAGTGAACATGTCCAAATGTTTGTGGACACCCTTCAAACAATGCATTCAGCTACCCTGTTGCAACCACTGTTGACACAAATGTGCAAACGCACACAGCTTATCTAATCCTCCAACAAAAGCAGGATGAACTCCTATTACCATTGATTTCAGAAGAAACAAGTGTCCCTTTTGCTTTTACAAATGTCCCTTTCACAATGTCTGTGCCAGTAGATTGCTCTCAGTTCAAACTCAGTTAACAGGAAATTTCCAATAAAGTGTCATTTCAGTGATTGTGTGAGTTTGAGCCTGTTGTTTGTGCTATTTGGTAATAGGGTGTGAAGGCACCATGTCCCCCACACCCTCTTACATAATGACACATGGGATAAATGTTGAGATGCTGAGTTCAAATCAAGCCTGGGTTCAATTAAACTGCATGTTTTCTCTAAAAGAGGGCATGAAATCATCAATTGCGAAATCATGGACTCACGTCATCTCATTTTCAAAACATTTGTTTTCCTAGAATGTGAAATTACTCAAGGCAAAGTTGAAGCTAGTCCACACTGAAAGATGACTAATAGCAATGGGTTTAAAAGCATGATCTCTGAAAAATCCCGAAGATCAAATTTATATAATGACAATTTAATATAATGTGAATTTAAGTTTTTTTCATTATGTACATTATGGACAATGCCAGTCACCCCCTACACACCATCAGCCACCAGAGGAGCCTGTTCCAGTGACAGACTGCTCCTTCCCAAGTGCAGGACCACTAGACTCAAAAACTCTTTTGTCCCGCATGCCATCAGACTGTACAGACTGTACCAGAGGTAACAGAGAATGGGAAATGATTAGAACCAACCAGTAACCTGCAACCCGCAACCCGACCGCCACAACACAACTGGATTGTGCACTAAACAGTTCAAAAGTGCAATAATAATGTGCAATACCCCTCCTACAGGACTCTTTTTCATGCACTATTTATTTATATTGTATATTGTAATATAGTCTCTATGTTCTATGTACTGATGTTGCTGCTGGAACCTTAATTTCACCAATTGTATTTATATACTCATACATTCTCTAAGAAGAGGTTTCCAATGGTTCCTTGAGGAATGTCAAATTTTGTTTCTTCATAAAAACCATGTTTATAACAGAGATGTTTGTTTGTATAAAACCTTTTAAATGTCTAAAGAACTTTCACTTGATTTAAAAGGATTTTACCAATTTAAAAGTTCCTTATTCTTACATATTTATTAGAAATGTGATTCTTTATGTAGCCAAAAGTGGCTCTTCTGTGGTATTCTTCTTGGAGTACCTCTATTTTTAAGAGAGTACACCCACTTAATCTTATCTTAATTTTTCTGTGGCACTAGATGGCATTTGGCTGCTAAACTGATAAGAAATAGCTTAAATAATGACTTCCTTCCTTATGGTTTGTATATGTATTCTCAACAGTGGCTCTCACGTTCTTGAGGTCTTTTCTGAAGGAGGGACTTCAGCTCTCTTTTGACCATTTTTCATCAATGCAAGAAATTGTGGCACAAAAGGCGATATGTTGAACCACATCCTGCAGCTAAAAGACTATGAATCATAAACCCTGTAACTCGATTGGACCAAAAGAATTGCTATGTAAAACCATTACAAAAACACTGGGTTCTGTTATGACAGCACCTAACTATTGTCTGCTCCTTTATGTGCATAGTTTTGTTCTATTTTGTGATACATATGAAAGAGGAGTTATATTCCACAAACACCAGTTGCTTTGAAGCTCTGTCAGTATTTCTTGGTTTGTTTAGAAGAATCAAAATCAAATTCAACTGTACATCCCTGGAGAAATCACCCAAATGAGAAATGTGAGCACATGTAGCCATATGACCGTGCCATGTGTTTGATGGGCTTTAGATGGCCTCAGTGTGGAGAGAGACTAGTGCTTCCAGAAGCTATGGCAGGCTGTTATTGTTGGAGTTGAGCCTACATCTATATGACTCCATCTAGACCAGAGCACCTCTGCCTTTACTGAAAACTAAAAACCACTCAATCCAGCTTCTCAAGAGTATCAGAACCAGGCAAAGATGGACATAACAAGTCCCCATCACACAATACACATACACAAGGTTTAGGGAGCTCAGGTACTGAGGCTGGATGATTAGTTCTAGATGATTTGGAAATATCCCAAATGTATTTTATGGAGATGCATATAGTTTAATTCATTGATTGACAAACTATTCCACCTTGTTAATTGCTTGGTATTATTTATTTTTTTTTTTTTGGAGAACCATTTTTCTAAATAAGCATGAGTGCCAAAAGTTAAAGGAGTATTTTATTTTATATTATTTTAAATTTACTTGAAATACTCTATTATCCCTATCAAATGGTCTGTTGATATAAAGAAATTTAATTTCTATTGAGGCCACAGAACAATAAAAACTCTGTCCAGTCATTTCGCCCATACCTACCTCACGACCCTGCCCACATTCACATGCTCTGGGCACTTTTGTGCATGCACACATACATTCACATTAGTTGTATTCTATTCCACAGGGTCCTTGAATAGTCTGCTTTTTTTCCCTACACACCAATCATGTAATTTCAGCTAAGAGAACTTCAGCTGGTTAAATCCCCTCATTCAGAATGCCGTACAATATCATCAAATCAATCACGTCACATTCATAGAAGTCTTTGACCACCCCTTCCTTTCCTAAATTAACAAACTAATGAGCTGCAGTCATGTATCATATTATGTATGTAAAAAGGTACAAACATTTGATTTTCTAAACATACAAGAGGTTTATGTTGTGTTTACAATGTTATATTGCTTGTGATGAGTTTGGATCAGAGAGTATTTGAGTTAAAAGCAGAAAGTTTTAATAAGCATTTTGTCTTGTTTTCGGTGGAATTTCTTACTTTCCTAAGTTATGTGGCAAACATAGTCACATTGTTAAACATTTCTGAGTATGTGTGTCATACTGATTTGTGAGCTGCTGTTTAGACAACACAGTGAGAAGATCTCAGTTATTAACATGATTTTCATGTTTGTAGAGGCTTCTAGCTGCATCTGAGAGTTACTGGCATCTTGGTGGACTGTTTATTCTGCTTGATATCAGACATTTTGAGATGTGCCAGGATGACATGCTCATGCTCGTGTTTTAGTTTTGCCATTTTAAATTCATGTTTGAGTCTCATGGGTACAGATGGATTTCAGAAACACTGATGGAGATGGAGAAAAAATATCCATCCACATGTGGGCAGGATTTAAACTGTAGTTGTAAGCTGTCTTTATCTTAAATGCAATCTTGCAACTGTAACTGAAATGATTATTTGTGCTTATTTGTAATTCTTTGTAACTTCTGTGTGTGTGTGTGTGTGTGTGTGTGTGTGTGTGTGTGTGTGTGTGTGTGTGTGTGTGTGTGAGAGAGAGAGAGAGAGAGAGAGAGAGAGAGAGAGAGAGAGAGAGAGAGAGAGAGACTAGTAAGTGCATGTGTATTTGTTTGGAAGGAGAGCTGAAGTAGAGGGTGGGAATTGAATAATTAGTAGATACTAAATATTTAGTACTATTGGTAAATGACGTCACTGAATAGTCACAGTTTACTGAATAATTAGTATGGAATAATCAAAATAGATACTAAAGAACTTAAACATTTGTTAAAATTAAAAGAATGAGTAGAAGTTGATTACATTAAAACAAATAGGGCAGGAGTTCAAGGGTTAAAAGTGCAAATATATGAAATTTATGAATTTCAGAAGACTAGTGTATTCCCACCTGATCATGCAGTACTTATTAACCTGCAATCAAAGTTTAGAATTTTTCTCTGAAGTCTTCAAGAAAAGTTTAAGCTGAAAAAGTATCATCTGGTTGCTATTGATGCTCACTGAGTCAAAGGATCTCCTGCAGGCAATCTTCTGTTTTCACAGATGCAAAGATAGACAGAGAGGATAAAGCTGCATAGTTCCGAAAATCCTTTCATTTTGACATATGACATGTTTTGGTTGGTAGACTTACAGGGTTCAAACATTTTCATCGATTTTTGGGTGAGGTCCTTTCGTCAGTGGTTTCAAAGGAGCTGTGGTAATCACTTCTTTTGATGGTTTTGTTTTGTGCTGGGGTCTTGATCAAGTGCCTTGCATTCTTTAATGTCACCTCATGTCCTCAGTCTGTGAGAGTCTGTCTATTCAAGGAAACTGGATTGAGAGCATCAGTCAGCTTCATGTCTCTCAGCACTAAAGTCGCTGCTGATGGACTTTGGCAGTGTGTGTCCACACAAAAACCAGAGTGCCGCCCTCTCAAAGCTTGCCAGCATCTTCAGATAATGTCTCGTCTGCCCTCCCCACCTCGCTCTTCCATTCAGAATCTGGATAATCTGTTAATGTGTTCTGGGCAGCAGAGACTGGTTAATGCTTGAAACTGTGCCAGTGTAGGCCAGCCAAGGGGTGGCACGGCTTTACGCAAGAATACAAGAAGTTAATCCCATTCTCCTCTAATAAATGATTAGTGTTAATATCATATATTGTAGTGCAGGGGCATTTAATTAAAATTCAATATGGTCCAGTTCTGGAACATCATAATTTTGAACTTTATAATACATTATGATTCAGTGTTATATTGTGTATATTGAAGTAGCCTAGTGGATATATATATATATATATATAAGAAAGACAGTGAGTGAAAGAAGAGGGTGCTGGCAGAATGGAGTGGGTGGAGAAGGGTGTCAGGGCTGATGTGTGACAGAAGGATAGCAGCAAGAGTCTGAAAGACAGGAGGCTGACCTGGAGGTGGCGGAGATGAATGATGCCGTCTGGCTACCGGAGATACCAGAGCATCACAGCCTCCACCACCAGACTCTGCAACAGCTTCATTCACCAGGCAGTCAGACTCCTCAATACACGGAGCCAGAGCTGAACCCCCCACCACTCCGCACACCCACCTTCACACAGGGACCGTACTGAACCCCCCACCACTCCTCACACCCACACAAGTCTGTACCAAACAGAAAGACTGGACTGTACCCACCCAGCACTCCACACACACACACTCAACCACACAAAGACTGGATCATCCCCATCCTTATCAGCACTATTTGCTGCTCCACCTCAGTAACTGCTGTTATCATGTAACAGTATGTTACATATCACTTTTTGGACCTTATTCCCACCACAAACTTTTCACTTCATTGTACCGCTCGGTACTGCACTGTCCTGTCCTGTCATGTTCCATCATATAGAATAAGTAAGCTGATTGGCTCTTTTTCAGGAATTTGTTGGTAAACATATGCCATGTTGAGCACTGTAAAATCTTCCATTCATATTTCAACAGTTGATTGGTTTGATTATACTGCCCACAAGACTGTCATCTCAAAAGTGTCACAGCTTTTACTACCCTATACCTGGATTGAACTTTATTGATACCTTGGGAGGGTTCCCTCAGGGAAATGAAGGGTCCTTCATCACCTGACATTCTTTCAAATCACAATCATCATTGGCTGAAAAGTGACACCTGTGATTTTCTCAGAGATTGGTGTGTAGCTGTCCCACAAAACCAAGGCTGCAGATGAAGATTGCAGCATTTTAAGCCCCTATGTCACTGAAGACTGTTCCAAAATGAAGAACCCTTCATATACGGCCCAGGAATGCAATCCATACATTGGTGCAATGTGGAAGATGTAATTGATTCACTTGCCCATTCACACAAAAACACTGAATACAGAGTTCTCAGGAAGTTCTCAGAAGTTCTCAGAAATCTCCACCCTGGAGAGCCACTTAAAAGCCTCTGTTTTCAGTGATCTGAAACAGAATGTCCACATAGTCCATATACATATGGACAGGGCCTTGGTCACTTGGTCACCAGCCACTAAAATGTATTCTGATCCAACCAATAATATCATGTTTCGCCGTCCCCTCCCATTACCCCTGCCATATGACCCCATGAAAATGCAAGCTAGCTAAGAGACCCTCCCTCATACTGTATTTCACTCTAAAACACATTACAGATGGAGCAGCAGTGCATTATGAGTTTTGACTATAAAGCAATCATTTGGTGAAAATTCGAATGTACACTATTTTCCTTGTTACTCCAAATATAGTCCAGCGGTAGGCTTTGCACTGAAGCTGCAAGGCTATTGAAATGTCTCCAATAGACTTATTAATGTATTAGATGTTTCTTTTCTGTTAATATTCTATTATATTAAGAAATCAACAAAATCCATCCTTAGCTCAAATCCCTCAATAAAAACCCATCAGCACATTTTATTAACTTCAGTTTTCCTTTCTGAGTCTTTCTTGGTAGTCGTGTACAGTGACTGTTTGACCTCCTGCCCATACTAATCAGAGCACACTGACACTTTGGGCCTGTTTTCTGGCTGTAATCTGAGAGGGTGCAGGGACAGCAGGAAATGCCTTCAGATACCAGCCTGGATGCCCACCGCCAAGTCTCCCAGGAGCCTAACGGGCACAAAAGCCCCTCTGTATGCTGGAGAGCCAGGGGCTCGGGTCACCGTGGCTCTCATATCTGGAGAGCTTGCGGCTCCCTTGGCCGCTTAAAGCCACAGGTGCTGAGAGGGGACGTCTGCATGCACAGCTATGGCCCCCCTGCATTCCCAGGGCGCCATTCGATACGTAGGTGAATTAGAACATCCTGTTGCCTATGACTGCACTGCGTTTAACTCATTCCAAAGTCCAGGGGCTCCAGGTGAGGCTGCATAATCAGCTTCCGTTCCAGATGTCTGAATTAACATTCAGCTGCCTTTCTTTATGTCTTTTTGCATGTTTAGTCATAAATCCCAACTTTTGTGGTCAACAGAAATAACAGTTCTGCTGAGGCTCTTCTCAGTTGGTCTCCAGAATTTTTAACACTATTGGAAAGATCAGCAATATAGAATTTAACGGTATGAAAGAGATGTCTTAATGTGTTAAAAGTAAAGGTGCTTCAAATGGTTCTTTGCGAAATGTCATACAAGAATCCATGATTGTAAAAAAGAATGTGAGTTTCTAGAACCTATAATTCAAAGAACACTTACATCAAGGGATAGTTCTTTAATCCATTAAAGGTTCTTCACACTTTCAGATGCTATATCTCATTTACAAACATAGTTATTTATGGTTCTTTTTCTATGATATTCTTCAAAGAACCTTCTGTAGCACCTTTTTTAGAAAGTACACTAAAAGGTGAACTTTTCACAGGTAAATAGGATGGGACATGCAATACCTGGTATAAACATGGCTTCTGGTTAAATTGAGTTACTCTGTACATATTTTTAAAACAAAGATATTAATAAAAAATTCCACACACAGTGTTTTGTCTGTAAATGCAGCATATCATGTTTGTAAAAACACCATTTTATTATCTTGGGAAGTCCCAGTATATTCCCTCACCAATCAACGTCAAAGCTAAAAGCAACAAATGTAGAGAGAGATGTAGAACAAACATCAAGTCAGCACCCAGTTAGATATAAAGAATCAGATTTAATGCAATCATGCTGAAAGAGTCACAGACATTAATGGAATGTCCACATTCCCAGTTTTAATCAAAGCACTTTGTGAAACATAAGCAAGTAAAGCAGTTTTGTATTGGCAGGATGGAGTTACTAAAGCTTTATTAGATTTTTTTTTTCTCTCCATACAGTATATTACATCAAATGGGGATGATATATAATAGATGGTCTACATTATTAGTATACCATTATAGACATGTGAGACAAGTCTCATCAGAAGATCATCAGTCGAGATTTTTGAGAATGTTCATTTTGGTTCATTCCAGCTCAGTTCGTTCATTCCACATTATCCTGGTCGCAGAGGGTTGGGAGTGTACCTGGTAACAACGGGCACAAAACAGGAATGTCCTTCAGTCCACTGCAGATTTTTGCTTACTTGTTAACTTCTTATTTTGCACAGATCGACTCATTAAGTGCATGGAAACACATTATATGTCCAAATGTTTGTGGACAACTCTCCAAATGAATGCATTACCACCTCATACCTCAAGCCCCCACCCCCAGCACTGTGCTGTAAAGCAGTGGAACTGTGTCCTTATGATGCTCCATCCAACACTTTTGGGATGAAGTGGGAAGTTGGGCATGAGGTGGGCTGATGATCATCCAACATCCTTACCTCACCTATGCTCTTGTTGCCGAATACAATCAAATTCTCACTGCAATGTTCCATATTCTAGTAGAAAGCCTTCCCTGGATAAATTATTTTTAACAGAAGAAGCAATGAACAAGCAGTGCACACTCAACACTTTTAATCTAGGATGTAGGAAGGATTCACACACACACACACACACACACACACACACACACACACACACACACACACACACACACACACTTGCATCAGGATAATGAAGTATGTGACTGGTCTTTATTTGGGATTTTTGGTCCTATAAGTTTGGTCCCACAAGGTCAAACACAGCAAACTGAAACTCAGCCAGTCAAAGGTCAGGCTTGAGTTATATGGAGACCTTCAGACCCAGCTGAGCACGACTTAAAAATAGGTGACGTTTAAACATCAGAGGCTTCACCATGATAAGACTAACAATCTTAATACAGAAGTTAAACCCAGCAGAGCAGATTGGCTCAAAACCAACATCTGGCAGTATCTTCAAAGAGGCTTATTAAATCAGTAGCTCTACACTTGCTGGATACATTAACTTTTGACATGGGCAGTTAACAGATTAAAAAGCCCCTGAGAACCATGTACTGCATTCAGGAAAGTAGAAGCAGAACAGAAACACAATCAATGACTAAGTAACATAAGCACAAACAGATCTGGTCAAATTAAAGGTATGATCTCATGCAAATGCATTTATATAGAATTAACTAAAATTTAGCCACTGAAATAATCCCTTCTCATGATGAAGATTTGAACCCCACCACCACCCCAACTCCTCCTTCTCTTTCAACTCAAGCATCATCAGCTGAAGCTGCTGAGAACCGTAGAATTTTAGAACCAAGTTTCTCAAGTCTCTTCTTTGCCCCAAACACTGTGAGCATGCATGGT
Organism: Acestrorhynchus altus; assembly: GCA_034509495.1. Taxonomy (NCBI): domain Eukaryota; kingdom Metazoa; phylum Chordata; class Actinopteri; order Characiformes; family Acestrorhynchidae; genus Acestrorhynchus; species Acestrorhynchus altus. The sequence continues at coordinate 27,692,376 of CM067509.1, forward strand.
CTGCATTTTGCAAAAGGACATCAAATAAACTGTAATTACTTTCATACGTTGCATTTCTCAAAGCTTTGAGATGTTTGTGGACATTTATTTTGGTGAATGCATTCAGTTGCTTGAAGCTGCACCCATTGCACATACACACACAACTTGTGTATCCCCTGTATTGCCAATAGAATGGGGCTCTCTGGAGCAGATAATCATGAACCTATTGGCAGGTGTGAACTAAAAGGGTATAAGGTGGAACTGTGATCTCTGGAGTGATGGTGCTCCATCTAATAATCTTGTGATGGGATGGAAGTTGGAGATGAGGTGGGGAGTGAATTTAAACTTGAGCTGGTAACAATGTACATGATTTTTCCTCAAACCCAAATTCTAATTGGTTTCAGAATAAAGCCAATGCAAGTAACAATGAAAGCATCTTCAGGTTAGACTAGCACCTAACTGTACAAGCATTGCTGAAGAGATCACATGACTCTCTATGAATACCTGAGCTCAGGAGTGGCATCAACACTAACACTAAGCCCAGAACAGGACTGGGATCATGGTGGTGCTTTGAGTGAGTCTCAGATGTTTGACTGAGGTGAGAGCTTGCTGCCATCTGGAGGACTGTGTACTGATGTATTTCATTTACTGAGCTCCACCTGGGAACACATTTCATGACTTTATCTTTATGTGTAATTGTCAATGAAATATTTGGATAAAATATATTAAAAAGAGAAATAAATAAAAGTGGTAAAATAAAAGTCAGGTAAAATCAAACTGATTCACGTTTATTATATTTGCATTTAGACATTTTTGGGCTGTGTACAGTCGGCTGTTGTGAAAAGCAGTTTGACCAATAGTCAGTGTACATGCTGGTATATGCAGACAAAACAAGGTGGTGAAAGCAGATCTTAAACAGACCTGTTTTAAAGTTGTAAAATCTGCACAGAATGTGTGACAACTGTATAAACAATTGAACAATTTCACAAATGATGTGAAATCACTGTGGTCAGGTTACTCTACCAGTTCACACTATATGAGCTTGTGCTTGATAGGGCTGGGCAATATGATATGTGTTGTAATCATGAAAAGTTATGATGCAGTATGTAAGAAATGCATGTTCTTATTACCTGTAATTTGCATTATTTATGAAGTGACTTGTAGAATCTATTAGTTTTGTAGCACAAAAATTTTAAATTTGGAAAATGAAATGCAGTGTTTATGGTGGGCCAACCTGGAAAAAAACAAACAATATACAGATATCGATTTGTATGTCCTAAATAATGGTTTGTTTCTAATTATATACTCTTCCTGTATCTACAACTTGTTGTAGGCAGACATGAGTATCCAGAACTGGTTTCTAGAACTGGTTTCCTGTCCTGATTACTACTTACGATTGTGTTTTAATCTGTTACTCTCTAACTCTGAGACGGATGTAGAGTAGGATTTCAAGCTTAAAACTCTTGAGTTTTCGTGTCACTTGGCAACCATTATTGCAACAATTGATTTAGGTATGAATGACATATAAGAGCTTTACCTTCAGTACAAGTTTGAGGCAAGACTGACATAGACCAAGGCTTTCAATAACACAAACCTGATCGTTAACTTGGATTTTTGTTTGACCCTGAACTGTGTTGATTTGAAATGCTGTTGGATTTGGAGTGGCTCTATGTGTTTTCAAGCTCAGACTGACTGAATATCACACACTGCCACCAAAAGAGAAAGGTAAGAGGATTACGAAACACCAATAGAGCCTCACACCAGACTTTTCACATCTAAGCAATGAAAATTGTAGCTTTATTAAAATTAAAGTGCTTTAAAATAAAAATGTATTACATAAACTTGATGAATTGGAAGTTTTCAGGTGTTAGTTTTGTGGCATAAATTCAATTAAATTTTAACTGCAAAAGAAAAACCAAAAAACACAAATAAAATATAACTTGTACAAATGCTGCAGGCATATACTTTTGACAATTCTGTTGGGTTTTTTTTTTTGAATGAAATGTGGTGCATACGCAAAGTTACAAAAATGGCCAATATGACAAAATCCCATTTCTCAATATGCTTAAGTGAAATGCCAAAACACAATAATATGATGAAAACCTTTTCTAAGTATAATATTCTGATGTAAGTATTTATTTATAATACCAAAAACAAGCCACACTGAATATTTAAAAAGTAATCTTAAATTGCAATGTTTTTATGGCATCATTTGGATAAGACTGTAGAGCTTCATCCCTCCAGAAACCAAACCGTTTCTACACTAACAACTCATTCAGATTCTGTTCTGGTATTCACTTCTACACAGGTGGGAACCATCTGGCATCATAACAGATGTGATATTATGATTTAATTTTTAAAAATATTTTCTACGAAATATATCTCAATATATCAGTATTTATAATACATTGTCCAGCCCTAGGTGCACGGACAGCTCAAAGATGCCCACCCTGACTAATGATGAATGTGTGATGAGACCAATCTAGTACCAATTGTGCTTTCTGGGGTTCCCAGCCAACAGATCCTGACAGTGTAGCTGTTGTGGTTCAAGCAGCACCTCCTTTAACCAAGAAGAGGCTCTGCTTATTCCTGACTTAAGTTAGTAGGATATCCAGAGATTAAGCTACAGTTTCATTAGATCGTGAGTAAATTATTAGAGTCAGAAGCAGACATGTTGCTCTTCTTCACTCTCCTTGAGAAATTACTACTAGCTCTTTGACATTCTTTTTTTAGTCTGTTGTAGCCACACTCTAATGGGCCATATAAGGTGGCAAAAAGCAGTGTGCTGCCAGAAAGCATTCAGAACCATTATCATGTGTAGGATGAGAAATGGTAATGCAATATGTTATGTTATGTTTACCAAGACCAAATATATATATATATATATATATATATAATTGAATAAATGACATATGACATTAATATTATTCAGTCACGCTTGTTTCATAATGACATGAAACCTTTAATTTTGTTCACTAACTATACTGTGATTTTCCACTGTATTTTAATTTAAAAAAATCTAAATCTCTGTATAAATGAAACCTTAATGACATACAATGGCAAATCATATTAATACATTTAGAAATGCATTTCACAAATTACATTTTAATATTTATTTTGATCAGTTTTCATAGAGCAGACATTTAGGAGTGAGGAAAGCCATTAGTATTTATCAGAAGGAAGAATTAATGGGCTTATGTATGCTTGTGTTTTTAGGGATCTATTAATAATTCACAGTTTTCTTTTATGATGAAATGAACCTTATCCACTATGGATAGTATGTTAGTAAATGGCTAGATGATAAGCCATTCTTGGTTTGAGTCTGAAGGAGATGCATGAACAGTGCTGATATAAATATGAGACTTCTTTTGTATTTTCACAGGATTTTGGAGCTAATCTTTCCTCCTTCTGAGCCGAATATGAACAAAAAAGGAATAATGACATTTGGTATGTATTAATATTGCTTTTGTCACAGGTGTTATTATTGTAATATTGTAATTTAATTGTCCATATTAGGCAGTTTATGCTATGTTGTCACACAAGAACCTTGTCCATTGATTGTAATCTATGGTTCTGCATTGGGTCAAAAAATTCATGATGAATGGACAAATAAAATAACTAAAAGACTTGAAATCCATTTTCTTTAGATCAAATTCCATTTAAAGTTAATAAAATGTTTCTCCTTTTCCTTTAAAGTTGTCTTTTTGGAGATAAAATTTTTTGCATGGCAGTGATGATATATTCTAATTTTTATATTTTATAATATGTTTAAAGAAATCCCCAACAAAAAGAATAATGTCCATCCAGTTGACATGACCAAATTGCAGCTATGGAAAGTGGGGTTAGAGATCCTGCACTTATGTATAGAGAAGGTGAGACAGCTATTTTTCATTTATATATACATATTTGACATATTTGACAAAATGTACTTATTTAGTCTGACTTTTATGTTATTTAACCAATAGTTTGATTTTTATTTCTTAGTTTATTTCTTAGATTTTTATCTTTTTAGTTGTATTTTTTAAGTGTGTTTTGATTGATTCATTTTAATTTCAATTAAATTCAGTATATGTGTATATGTGTTGTATTGAATTCTTATTTCCAAAATTAAGAATCACCTGAAACTGAGTTGCTCATTACCTGATCTTGACATACTGTATTTTATCCATTTTTAATTCTACCTTTTCACTTTTAAACTCACAAACAGATTTTTACTTGCTTGAACTTTCTTGATGTGTGTGTTTATGATTTCTGCATTTAAATCATATCATAACTATAACTGTTCATGTATAATGATGTAAAATGTGGATCAGGCACACTAATTGGTGGCTGCAGACTTCCTCCATTTAGATAATTAACTTTCAATCGACACATGAGCTAATGGATCTCTTGTCTGCTGGTCAGATTTCAGCATCGGCCTTTATAGTGCTTGCTGAGCTTGTCTGATCAGAATGACATCACTGGAGCTGTGGCAGTGAGCTACACTCCCACTGCAGTGTTCTGCACCGGTTTTGTTTCCAGCCTCCCCATCCCTGCCTCTCTCTCTCTCTCTCTCTCTCTCTCTCTCTCTCTCTCTCTCTCTCTCTCTCTCTTTCTGTCTGTGAGTATGGGGGAGACAGCAGTGGAGCCTGCTTTGGTGCAGACTCTTGCTGAGAATGTGGCTAAAAGCTCCAGATACCTTTCTCTGTCTCCTTTCTTCCAGCGCTGCTCCCTGTCCTCCTGGATTAAGCAGAACATCAAGAAGAAGGAGTGCTGCTTCTATGTGGAAGATGGCAGGTATGTATCTGTCAATATGTGTTTATGTGTATTTGTCTAAGTCTAGTATCCTGTCTGAAATAGAGAGTGCTCTTTCAGTTGACCTTGCATTTTCTGTTGAGTAATGCTGGTGTATCACACAAATAGGTTATGTACCCTCTTTACAGGGTACAATATTTCTTTGAAAAGAAAGATTCCCATATGGTTCTTAAATAGGATTTATGGTGCAAGAAATAAATCAAATAAAAAAAATATTTATTTTTTAAACTTTTAAAGATGTTTCGTTAACATTTGCTATCCTTTAAAAAGACCATTAGGGAACTAAATTGGGTTCTTCTATAGTATCACTCAACCCATTCTGGCACCTTTATTTTTAAAAGTGTACACCTTTAAATTAATAATAAACCTTTATTTTTGAAGGTTTATTTCAGAACTATAAGTGATTTTTTTTTTTCAACCATTAAAAGGTTCTTCACTCGTGTATCTATTATAAATGTGGTTGTTTGTAAAACCAGTAGTGATGTTTGGCCCAAATGTGGCCCACATCTGACCCATATATGCCAAAAGTGGCCCAGATTTGGCTAAAGTATGTCTGCTATCTAATTTTATCTTATAGCTTTTTTGACCTGAACATGTGAAATGTCAGCATTCACACTGTTCTACATAATTTATAATTTCCACTTCATCACTAGTTCTGAGCCAATGACTATGGCACTGTGTTCATTTTCTCTCCATTCAGTCCAGTTCTTTTGACCATTCTGTTGGTAGTCAGCCAGTGTGTGTGTCGTGTTTGTATTGTTGAGCAGTAACCCATGTGTGAATGTGGATTACTCTACACAGAGAGGGGATTTGTATGTGTGGCTACCCAAAGGTCCACCACACCGATGAGGCCATCAAGCCGGAGGAATTCATGGGGGAGCGCTGGGACCAACACAGGCATATTAGAGAAGTCCCCACTGATGCATTTGGTGACATTAGCTTTGGAGGAATTGGACAGAAAACAGGCAAGGTAAACAGATGGTCTTGATGATTCTGTGTATCTTTTGTGACCTCATACAGATATTATATATATATATATATATATATATATATATATATATATATATATATATATTAAATAATACACAGATAGTAACCTGTGTAACAGATGGCATATAATGATATGGATATTTTTATATATTGCACAAAATATATCTTCATATAATGATATTTACCATTTTTGCCCATCCCTATTTGCAATCAGTGTTTTAATGATAATCAGATTAATGCAATTGTTCTAGTATGATAGATCAGTGCCCTTTTGCAAGATTCTAAAGTCTCGTAGGAAACAATAAATGGAATTTAATTCATTTTAAGAAGAATTTAGAGTAATGAATGGAGCTGTAGACCATTCTACATCACATCAAAATGAATCCAAAATAGGTTATGATTACGTTAATATCCATAAAAGGAATATCATCAGGTAGAAAACTTAGAAAACAGTACAGTAGACTTACAATCTATGATTTGTTCATCCAAAACTATTCAAATATGTAACAGAAATGCCAATTTAATCATGCATTGCACAAGTTATTACTACTTACAAAAACTTAGGTTTGTGAAAATGTAGATCCACTGAAGAAACAGAAATCTGGTCTGACAGGTGAACTAAAAAACAGAGACAGTAGCTATATTAGTAGTCAATGCCCATGTTTCTCTACCCTGGTCCTAGAGGCACCCCTACCCTGCATATATTAGAGCTTTCCCTGCCCCAGCACACCTGATCCAACTAATCAGCTCATTAGCACGACCTTCAGAGTTAAAGGGGAAAAGTTAAAACACAGCATGCAGGGCAGGGGTGCCTCTAGGACCAGGGTTGAGAAACCCACCTCCAGAAGCGCAGCGCCCCTAAGACCACCACAAACCCTAAAGCTGCCAGATCTACCCACTCAGACCAGCAGCCCACTGTGTCCCACCACTGTCCAGCAGAGCCACATACCTTCCCCAACAGCCTCTTTTCTTCTTTCTTCTCCTCCTCATGCTGATCCAAAGGCATCTGCAGAAAGTCGTCTTCGCAACAGATGAAACTCACTGTGCATCCCATCCAGCCTCGTTCAGCACAGGTGAGCCCTCTGAGCCCCCCATGCACAGCAGAGAACAGCTCACCAAGGGCAGAGCGGCTTCTGGTGCCCGCAGGTAAGAGCGCAAGAGCGCACAAACAGTGCCTCAAAGGTGTGCGTTCAGGAGGACAACAGCATGACTCTCAGCTTCTCTCTCGACCACCACACTCCTCTTCCCTAACCCGCCTCCAGGAAGAGGGAGGGTGACAAGGTTTCAGCCCACTGCTCCCCTTCCACTCCCTCCCTGTACTGCCACTTCTGCCCCACACACACACACACTGTCACACTCCACTCCCTCCCTGCACTGCCACTGCCCCCCCCCACACACACACACACACACACACACAGTCACACTCCACTCCTTGCCTGCACTGCCACTTCTGCCCCACACACACACCGTCACACTCCACTCCCTGCCTGCACTGCCACTGCCCCCCCCCCACACACACACACTCACACTCCACTCCTTGCCTGCACTGCCACTGCTGCCACACAGACACTGTCACACTCCACTCCCTCCTTGCACTGCCACTGCTGCCCCACACACACCGTCACACTCCACTCCCTCCCTGCATTGCCACTGCTGCCCCCACACACACCATCATACTCCACTCCCTCCCTGCACTGCCACTTCTGCCCCACACACACACACACACTGTCACACTCCACTCCCTCCTTGCACTGCCACTTCTGCCCCACACATACCGTCACACTCCACTCCCTCCCTGCACTGCCACTGCTGCCCCCACACACACCATCATACTCCACTCCCTCCCTGCACTGCCACTTCTGCCCCACACACACACACACTGTCACACTCCACTCCCTCCTTGCACTGCCACTTCTGCCCCACACACACCGTCACACTCCACTCCCTCCCTGAACTGCCACTTCTGCCCCACACAACTTTCACACTTCCTAACTTCACTCAAAAGCAGCTTCCTTCCACGTATGGAGTGCGCAGCTCTTTCACTCCATACTCACACTCTCATCCATCTAATGCTGGCTGCTGGTTTTCATTGTAAAGAACCAGCACCAACTGCTGATTCCACTCACTTAATCAACCAGCTTATCTTCAAACAACTGTCGCATGAGCTTTGGTTGGAATCAAAGCCTGCAGCCCCACTGGTCCATTTCTGACCCATTTTGAGACCCCTGATCTAGGTGCATTGTTTCTATTTGGCATCATAACATTTCCCAACCACCATATGGCTGAAACCTAGGCTATGTTGGGCTACCCATACACACCCCATAATGTACTAATTACTTTAGTAAGCTCATCTGATCCCCAAACTAGTGCATCTCAGGGAATTCGAATATTGTGGAAAATGAGCAAACAGTTTGACCAGAGGAGGATGGGTTCCTCTTTTGAGCCTTGGTTTCTCTCAAGGTTTCTTCCTCCAAGTCTGAGGGAGGTTTTCCTTGCCTCTGTTTGCCCACTGGCTGCTCATTTGAGGCTTGGACCCGGATCTATGTAAAGCTGCTTTGTGACCACATCTTGTTGTAAAAATAAAATTTGATTGATTGATTCAAAAAGTATAAACACAGAGTAAGCCGGAGAACATCATTGTTGGCTGTTCTCAGAGTGCTGTATCAAAGCATATTAATGAAACCTTGACTGGTAGTGGAAAATGTGGTGGGAAAAGGCACATTAGCAACAGGAATGATGGCAGAACTGTCAAGAAAAGTTGTTTCAAGAATGTGGGAGAGCTTCAGAAGAATTGGACTGAAGTTGGTGCCAGTGCATCAAGATGGTGCAGCAGGTAGCATGTGTGGTTGTGGGTTTGATCCTTAATGAAGGATACAGTGCCAAACAGCTAGTGCTGAACAAACACCTACAGTGATTATTTAAACTCAGCTGGAGAGGTTTGCTGAAGTTTCCTCTGAGAGGTTTGCTGTGTGTTGCTGATGTTGCAGTAGTAGTAGTAGGTAGTGTAGGATGTTTGCAGTGAACATGTCCAAATGTTTGTGGACACCCCTTCAAATGAATGCATTCAGCTACCTTAAGTTGCAACCACTGCTGACACAAATGTGCAAACGCACACAGCTTATCTAATCCTCCAACAAAAAGCAGGATGAACTCCCAATACCATTGATTTCAGAAGAAACAAGTGTCCCTTTTGCTTTTACAAATGTCCCTTTCACAATGTCTGTGCCAGTAGATTGCTCTCAGTTCAAACTCAGTTAACAGGAAATTTCCAATAAAGTGTCATTTCAGTGATTGTGTGAGTTTGAGCCTGTTGTTTGTGCTATTTGGTAATAGGGTGTGAAGGCACCATGTCCCCCACACCCTCTTACATAATGACACATGGGATAAATGTTGAGATGCTGAGTTCAAATCAAGCCTGGGTTCAATTAAACTGCATGTTTTCTCTAAAAGAGGGCATGAAATCATCAATTGCGAAATCATGGACTCACGTCATCTCATTTCCAAAACATTTGTTTTCCTAGAATGTGAAATTACTCAAGGCAAAGTTGAAGCTAGTCCACACTGAAAGATGACTAATAGCAATGGGTTTAAAAGCATGATCTCTGAAAAAATCCTGAAGATCACATTATATAATGACAATTTAATATAATGTGAATTTAAGTTTTTTTCATTATGTACATTATGGACAATGCCAGTCACCCCCTACACACCATCAGCCACCAGAGGAGCCTGTTCCAGTGACAGACTGCTCCTTCCCAAGTGCAGGACCAATAGACTCAAAAACTCTTTTGTCCCGCATGCCATCAGACTGTACAGACTGTACCAGAGGTAACAGAGAATGGGAATGATTAGGAACCAACCAGTAACCTGCAACCCGCAACCCGACCGCCACAACACAACTGGACTTTGTGCAATAAACAGTTCAAAAGTGCAATAATAATGTGCAATACCCCCTCCTACAGGACTCTTTTTTCATGCACTATTTATTTATATTGTATATTGTAATATAGTCTCTATGTTCTATGTACTGATGTTGCTGCTGGAACCTTAATTTCACCAATTGTATTTATATACTCATACATTCTCTAAGAAGAGGTTTCCAATGGTTCCTTGAGGAATGTCAAATTTTGTTTCTTCATAAAAACCATGTTTATAACAGAGATGTTTGTTTGTATAAAACCTTTTAAATGTCTAAAGAACTTTCACTTGATTTAAAGGATCTTTACCAATTTAAAAGTTCCTTATTCTTACATATTTATTAGAAATGTGATTCTTTATGTAGCCAAAAGTGGCTCTTCTGTGGTATTCTTCTTGGAGTACCTCTATTTTTAAGAGAGTACACCCACTTAATCTTATCTTAATTTTTCTGTGGCACTAGATGGCATTTGGCTGCTAAACTGATAAGAAATAGCTTAAATAATGACTTCCTTCCTTATGGTTTGTATATGTATTCTCAACAGTGGCTCTCACGTTCTTGAGGTCTTTTCTGAAGGAGGGACTTCCAGCTCTCTTTGACCATTTTTCATCAATGCAAGAAATTGTGGCACAAAAGGCGATATGTTGAACCACATCCTGCAGCTAAAAGACTATGAATCATAAACCCTGTAACTCGATTGGACCAAAAGAATTGCTATGTAAAACCATTACAAAAACACTGGGTTCTGTTATGACAGCACCTAACTATTGTCTGCTCCTTTATGTGCATAGTTTTGTTCTATTTTGTGATACATATGAAAGAGGAGTTATATTCCACAAACACCAGTTGCTTTGAAGCTCTGTCAGTATTTCTTGGTTTGTTTAGAAGAATCAAAATCAAATTCAACTGTACATCCCTGGAGAAATCACCCAAATGAGAAATGTGAGCACATGTAGCCATATGACCGTGCCATGTGTTTGATGGGCTTTAGATGGCCTCAGTGTGGAGAGAGACTAGTGCTTCCAGAAGCTTTGGCAGGCTGTTATTGTTGGAGTTGAGCCTACATCTATATGACTCCATCTAGACCAGAGCACCTCTGCCTTTACTGAAAACTAAAAACCACTCAATCCAGCTTCTCAAGAGTATCAGAACCAGGCAAAGATGGACATAACAAGTCCCCATCACACAATACACATACACAAGGTTTAGGGAGCTCAGGTACTGAGGCTGGATGATTAGTTCTAGATGATTTGGAAATATCCCAAATGTATTTTATGGAGATGCATATAGTTTAATTCATTGATTGACAAACTATTCCACCTTGTTAATTGCTTGGTATTATTTATTTTTTTTTTTTTGGAGAACCATTTTTCTAAATAAGCATGAGTGCCAAAAGTTAAAGGAGTATTTTATTTTATATTATTTTAAATTTACTTGAAATACTCTATTATCCCTATCAAATGGTCTGTTGATATAAAGAAATTTAATTTCTATTGAGGCCACAGAACAATAAAAACTCTGTCCAGTCATTTCGCCCATACCTACCTCACGACCCTGCCCACATTCACATGCTCTGGGCACTTTTGTGCATGCACACATACATTCACATTAGTTGTATTCTATTCCACAGGGTCCTTGAATAGTCTGCTTTTTTTCCCTACACACCAATCATGTAATTTCAGCTAAGAGAACTTCAGCTGGTTAAATCCCCTCATTCAGAATGCCGTGCAATGTCATCAAATCAATCACGTCACATTCATAGAAGTCTTTGACCACCCCTTCCTTTCCTAAATTAACAAACTAATGAGCTGCAGTCATGTATCATATTATGTATGTAAAAAGGTACAAACATTTGATTTTATAAACATACAAGAGGTTTATGTTGTGTTTACAATGTTATATTGCTTGTGATGAGTTTGGATCAGAGAGTATTTGAGTTAAAAGCAGAAAGTTTTAATAAGCATTTTGTCTTGTTTTCGGTGGAATTTCTTACTTTCCTAAGTTATGTGGCAAACATAGTCACATTGTTAAACATTTCTGAGTATGTGTGTCATACTGATTTGTGAGCTGCTGTTTAGACAACACAGTGAGAAGATCTCTGTTATTAACATGATTTTCATGTTTGTAGAGGCTTCTAGCTGCATCTGAGAGTTACTGGCATCTTGGTGGACTGTTTATTCTGCTTGATATCAGACATTTTGAGATGTGCCAGGATGACATGCTCATGCTCGTGTTTTAGTTTTGCCATTTTAAATTCATGTTTGAGTCTCATGGGTACAGATGGATTTCAGAAACACTGATGGAGATGGAGAAAAAATATCCATCCACATGTGGGCAGGATTTAAACTGTAGTTGTAAGCTGTCTTTATCTTAAATGCAATCTTGCAACTGTAACTGAAATGATTATTTGTGCTTATTTGTAATTCTTTGTAACTTCTGTGTGTGTGTGTGTGTGTGTGTGTGTGTGTGTGTGTGTGTGTGTGTGTGTGTGTGTGTGTGTGTGTGAGAGAGAGAGAGAGAGAGAGAGAGAGAGAGAGAGAGAGAGAGAGAGACTAGTAAGTGCATGTGTATTTGTTTGGAAGGAGAGCTGAAGTAGAGGGTGGGAATTGAATAATTAGTAGATACTAAATATTTAGTACTATTGGTAAATGACGTCACTGAATAGTCACAGTTTACTGAATAATTAGTATGGAATAATCAAAATAGATACTAAAGAACTTAAACATTTGTTAAAATTAAAAGAATGAGTAGAAGTTGATTACATTAAAACAAATAGGGCAGGAGTTCAAGGGTTAAAAGTGCAAATATATGAAATTTATGAATTTCAGAAGACTAGTGTATTCCCACCTGATCATGCAGTACTTATTAACCTGCAATCAAAGTTTAGAATTTTTCTCTGAAGTCTTCAAGAAAAGTTTAAGCTGAAAAAGTATCATCTGGTTGCTATTGATGCTCACTGAGTCAAAGGATCTCCTGCAGGCAATCTTCTGTTTTCACAGATGCAAAGATAGACAGAGAGGATAAAGCTGCATAGTTCCGAAAATCCTTTCATTTTGACATATGACATGTTTTGGTTGGTGGACTTACAGGGTTCAAACATTTTCATCGATTTTTGGGTGAGGTCCTTTCGTCAGTGGTTTCAAAGGAGCTGTGGTAATCACTTCTTTTGATGGTTTTGTTTTGTGCTGGGGTCTTGATCAAGTGCCTTGCATTCTTTAATGTCACCTCATGTCCTCAGTCTGTGAGAGTCTGTCTATTCAAGGAAACTGGATTGAGAGCATCAGTCAGCTTCATGTCTCTCAGCACTAAAGTCGCTGCTGATGGACTTTGGCAGTGTGTGTCCACACAAAAACCAGAGTGCCGCCCTCTCAAAGCTTGCCAGCATCTTCAGATAATGTCTCGTCTGCCCTCCCCACCTCGCTCTTCCATTCAGAATCTGGATAATCTGTTAATGTGTTCTGGGCAGCAGAGACTGGTTAATGCTTGAAACTGTGCCAGTGTAGGCCAGCCAAGGGGTGGCACGGCTTTACGCAAGAATACAAGAAGTTAATCCCATTCTCCTCTAATAAATGATTAGTGTTAATATCATATATTGTAGTGCAGGGGCATTTAATTAAAATTCAATATGGTCCAGTTCTGGAACATCATAATTTTGAACTTTATAATACATTATGATTCAGTGTTATATTGTGTATATTGAAGTAGCCTAGTGGATATATATATATATATATATAAGAAAGACAGTGAGTGAAAGAAGAGGGTGCTGGCAGAATGGAGTGGGTGGAGAAGGGTGTCAGGGCTGATGTGTGACAGAAGGATAGCAGCAAGAGTCTGAAAGACAGGAGGCTGACCTGGAGGTGGCGGAGATGAATGATGCCGTCTGGCTACCGGAGATACCAGAGCATCACAGCCTCCACCACCAGACTCTGCAACAGCTTCATTCACCAGGCAGTCAGACTCCTCAATACACGGAGCCAGAGCTGAACCCCCCACCACTCCGCACACCCACCTTCACACAGGGACCGTACTGAACCCCCCACCACTCCTCACACCCACACAAGTCTGTACCAAACAGAAAGACTGGACTGTACCCACCCAGCACTCCACACACACACACTCAACCACACAAAGACTGGATCATCCCCATCCTTATCAGCAATATTTGCTGCTCCACCTCAGTAACTGCTGTTATCATGTAACAGTATGTTACATATCACTTTTTGGACCTTATTCCCACCACAAACTTTTCACTTCATTGTACCGCTCGGTACTGCACTGTCCTGTCCTGTCATGTTCCATCATATAGAATAAGTAAGCTGATTGGCTCTTTTTCAGGAATTTGTTGGTAAACATATGCCATGTTGAGCACTGTAAAATCTTCCATTCATATTTCAACAGTTGATTGGTTTGATTATACTGCCCACAAGACTGTCATCTCAAAAGTGTCACAGCTTTTACTACCCTATACCTGGATTGAACTTTATTGATACCTTGGGAGGGTTCCCTCAGGGAAATGAAGGGTCCTTCATCACCTGACATTCTTTCAAATCACAATCATCATTGGCTGAAAAGTGACACCTGTGATTTTCTCAGAGATTGGTGTGTAGCTGTCCCACAAAACCAAGGCTGCAGATGAAGATTGCAGCATTTTAAGCCCCTATGTCACTGAAGACTGTTCCAAAATGAAGAACCCTTCATATACGGCCCAGGAATGCAATCCATACATTGGTGCAATGTGGAAGATGTAATTGATTCACTTGCCCATTCACACAAAAACACTGAATACAGAGTTCTCAGGAAGTTCTCAGAAGTTCTCAGAAATCTCCACCCTGGAGAGCCACTTAAAAGCCTCTGTTTTCAGTGATCTGAAACAGAATGTCCACATGGTCCATATACATATGGACAGGGCCTTGGTCACTTGGTCACCAGCCACTAAAATGTATTCTGATCCAACCAATAATATCATGTTTCGCCGTCCCCTCCCATTACCCCTGCCATATGACCCCATGAAAATGCAAGCTAGCTAAGAGACCCTCCCTCATACTGTATTTCACTCTAAAACACATTACAGATGGAGCAGCAGTGCATTATGAGTTTTGACTATAAAGCAATCATTTGGTGAAAATTTGAATGTACACTATTTTCCTTGTTACTCCAAATATAGTCCAGCGGTAGGCTTTGCACTGAAGCTGCAAGGCTATTGAAATGTCTCCAATAGACTTATTAATGTATTAGATGTTTCTTTTCTGTTAATATTCTATTATATTAAGAAATCAACAAAATCCATCCTTGGCTCAAATCCCTCAATAAAAACCCATCAGCACATTTTATTAACTTCAGTTTTCCTTTCTGAGTCTTTCTTGGTAGTCGTGTACAGTGACTGTTTGACCTCCTGCCCATAATAATCAGAGCACACTGACACTTTGGGCCTGTTTTCTGGCTGTAATCTGAGAGGGTGCAGGGACAGCAGGAAATGCCTTTCAGATACCAGCCTGATGCCCACCGCCAAGTCTCCCAGGAGCCTAACGGGCACAAAAGCCCCTCTGTATGCTGGAGAGCCAGGGGCGCGGGTCACCGTGGCTCTCATATCTGGAGAGCTTGCGGCTCCCTTGGCCGCTTAAAGCCACAGGTGCTGAGAGGGGACGTCTGCATGCACAGCTATGGCCCCCCTGCATTCCCAGGGCGCCATTCGATACGTAGGTGAATTAGAACATCCTGTTGCCTATGACTGCACTGCGTTTAACTCATTCCAAAGTCCAGGGGCTCCAGGTGAGGCTGCATAATCAGCTTCCGTTCCAGATGTCTGAATTAACATTCAGCTGCCTTTCTTTATGTCTTTTTGCATGTTTAGTCATAAATCCCAACTTTTGTGGTCAACAGAAATAACAGTTCTGCTGAGGCTCTTCTCAGTTGGTCTCCAGAATTTTTAACACTATTGGAAAGATCAGCAATATAGAATTTAACGGTATGAAAGAGATGTCTTAATGTGTTAAAAAGTAAAGGTGCTTCAAATGGTTCTTTGCGAAATGTCATACAAGAATCCATGATTGTAAAAAAGAATGTGAGTTTCTAGAACCTATAATTCAAAGAACACTTACATCAAGGGATAGTTCTTTAATCCATTAAAGGTTCTTCACACTTTCAGATGCTATATCTCATTTACAAACATGGTTATTTATGGTTCTTTTTCTATGATATTCTTCAAAGAACCTTCTGTAGCACCTTTTTTAGAAAGTACACTAAAAGGTGAACTTTTCACAGGTAAATAGGATGGGACATGCAATACCTGGTATAAACATGGCTTCTGGTTAAATTGAGTTACTCTGTACATATTTTTAAAACAAAGATATTAATAAAAAATTCCACACACAGTGTTTTGTCTGTAAATGCAGCATATCATGTTTGTAAAAACACCATTTTATTATCTTGGGAAGTCCCAGTATATTCCCTCACCAATCAACGTCAAAGTTAAAAGCAACAAATGTAGAGAGAGATGTAGAACAAACATCAAGTCAGCACCCAGTTAGATATAAAGAATCAGATTTAATGCAATCATGCTGAAAGAGTCACAGACATTAATGGAATGTCCACATTCCCAGTTTTAATCAAAGCACTTTGTGAAACATAAGCAAGTAAAGCAGTTTTGTATTGACAGGATGGAGTTACTAAAGCTTTATTAGATTTTTTTTTTCTCTCCATACAGTATATTACATCAAATGGGGATGTTATATAATAGATGGTCTACATTATTAGTATACCATTATAGACATGTGAGACAAGTCTCATCAGAGATCATCAGTCGAGGATTTTTGAGAATGTTCATTTTGGTTCATTCCAGCTCAGTTCGTTCATTCCACATTATCCTGGTCGCAGAGGGTTGGGAGTGTACCTGGAAACAACGGGCACAAAACAGGAATGTCCTTCAGTCCACTGCAGATTTTTGCTTACTTGTTAACTTCTTATTTTGCACAGATCGACTCATTAAGTGCATGGAAACACATTATATGTCCAAATGTTTGTGGACAACTCTCCAAATGAATGCATTACCACCTCATACCTCAAGCCCCCACCCCCAGCACTGTGCTGTAAAGCAGTGGAACTGTGTCCTTATGATGCTCCATCCAACACTTTTGGGATGAAGTGGGAAGTTGGGCATGAGGTGGGCTGATGATCATCCAACATCCTTACCTCACCTATGCTCTTGTTGCCGAATACAATCAAATTCTCACTGCAATGTTCCATATTCTAGTAGAAAGCCTTCCCTGGATAAATTATTTTTAACAGAAGAAGCAATGAACAAGCAGTGCACACTCAACACTTTTAATCTAGGATGTAGGAAGGATTCACACACACACACACACACACACACACACACACACACACACACACACACACACACACACACACTTGCATCAGGATAATGAAGTATGTGACTGGTCTTTATTTGGGATTTTTGGTCCTATAAGTTTGGTCCCACAAGGTCAAACACAGCAAACTGAAACTCAGCCAGTCAAAGGTCAGGCTTGAGTTATATGGAGACCTTCAGACCCAGCTGAGCACGACTTAAAAATAGGTGACGTTTAAACATCAGAGGCTTCACCATGATAAGACTAACAATCTTAATACAGAAGTTAAACCCAGCAGAGCAGATTGGCTCAAAACCAACATCTGGCAGTATCTTCAAAGAGGCTTATTAAATCAGTAGCTCTACACTTGCTGGATACATTAACTTTTGACATGGGCAGTTAACAGATTAAAAAGCCCCTGAGAACCATGTACTGCATTCAGGAAAGTAGAAGCAGAACAGAAACACAATCAATGACTAAGTAACATAAGCACAAACAGATCTGGTCAAATTAAAGGTATGATCTCATGCAAATGCATTTATATAGAATTAACTAAAATTTAGCCACTGAAATAATCCCTTCTCATGATGAAGATTTGAACCCCACCACCACCCCAACTCCTCCTTCTCTTTCAACTCAAGCATCATCAGCTGAAGCTGCTGAGAACCGTAGAATTTTAGAACCAAGTTTCTCAAGTTCCCTTTCTTTGCCCCAAACACTGTGAGCATGCATGGTCTGCATTTTGCAAAAGGACATCAAATAAACTGTAATTACTTTCATACGTTGCATTTCTCAAAGCTTTGAGATGTTTGTGGACATTTATTTTGGTGAATGCATTCAGTTGCTTGAAGCTGCACCCATTGCACATACACACACAACTTGTGTATCCCCTGTATTGCCAATAGAATGGGGCTCTCTGGAGCAGATAATCATGAACCTATTGGCAGGTGTGAACTAAAAGGGTATAAGGTGGAACTGTGATCTCTGGAGTGATGGTGCTCCATCTAATAATCTTGTGATGGGATGGAAGTTGGAGATGAGGTGGGGAGTGAATTTAAACTTGAGCTGGTAACAATGTACATGATTTTCCTCAAACCTCAAATTCTAATTGGTTTCAGAATAAAGCCAATGCAAGTAACAATGAAAGCATCTTCAGGTTAGACTAGCACCTAACTGTACAAGCATTGCTGAAGAGATCACATGACTCTCTATGAATACCTGAGCTCAGGAGTGGCATCAACATTAACACTAAGCCCAGAACAGGACTGGGATCATGGTGGTGCTTTGAGTGAGTCTCAGATGTTTGACTGAGGTGAGAGCTTGCTGCCATCTGGAGGACTGTGTACTGATGTATTTCATTTACTGAGCTCCACCTGGGAACACATTTCATGACTTTATCTTTATGTGTAATTGGCAATGAAATATTTGGATAAAATATATTAAAAAGAGAAATAAATAAAAGTGGTAAAATAAAAGTCAGGTAAAATCAAACTGATTCACGTTTATTATATTTGCATTTAGACATTTTTGGGCTGTGTACAGTCGGCTGTTGTGAAAAGCAGTTTGACCAATAGTCAGTGTACATGCTGGTATATGCAGACAAAACAAGGTGGTGAAAGCAGATCTTAAACAGACCTGTTTAAAGCTGTAAAAATCTGCACAGAATGTGTGACAACTGTATAAACAATTGAACAATTTCACAAATGATGTGAAATCAATGTGGTCAGGTTACTCTACCAGTTCACACTATATGAGCTTGTGCTTGATAGGGCTGGGCAATATGATATGTGTTGTAATCATGAAAAGTTATGTTGCAGTATGTAAGAAATGCATGTTCTTATTACCTGTAATTTGCATTATTTATGAAGTGACTTGTAGAATCTATTAGTTTTGTAGCACAAAAATTTTAAATTTGGAAAATGAAATGCAGTGTTTATGGTGGGCCAACCTGGAAAAAAACAAACAATATACAGATATCGATTTGTATGTCCTAAATAATGGTTTGTTTCTAATTATATACTCTTCCTGTATCTACAACTTGTTGTAGGCAGACATGAGTATCCAGAACTGGTTTCTAGAACTGGTTTCCTGTCCTGATTACTACTTACGATTGTGTTTTAATCTGTTACTCTCTAACTCTGAGACGGATGTAGAGTAGGATTTCAAGCTTAAAACTCTTGAGTTTTCGTGTCACTTGGCAACCATTATTGCAACAATTGATTTAGGTATGAATGACATATAAGAGCTTTACCTTCAGTACAAGTTTGAGGCAAGACTGACATAGACCAAGGCTTTCAATAACACAAACCTGATCGTTAACTTGGATTTTTGTTTGACCCTGAACTGTGTTGATTTGAAATGCTGTTGGATTTGGAGTGGCTCTATGTGTTTTCAAGCTCAGACTGACTGAATATCACACACTGCCACCAAAAGAGAAAGGTAAGAGGATTACGAAACACCAATAGAGCCTCACACCAGACTTTTCACATCTAAGCAATGAAAATTGTAGCTTTATTAAAATTAAAGTGCTTTAAAATAAAAATGTATTACATAAACTTGATGAATTGGAAGTTTTCAGGTGTTAGTTTTGTGGCATAAATTCAATTAAATTTTAACTGCAAAAGAAAAACCAAAAAACACAAATAAAATATAACTTGTACAAATGCTGCAGGCATATACTTTTGACAATTCTGTTGGGTTTTTTTTTTTGAATGAAATGTGGTGCATACGCAAAGTTACAAAAATGGCCAATATGACAAAATCCCATTTCTCAATATGCTTAAGTGAAATGCCAAAACACAATAATATGATGAAAACCTTTTCTAAGTATAATATTCTGATGTAAGTATTTATTTATAATACCAAAAACAAGCCACACTGAATATTTAAAAAGTAATCTTAAATTGCAATGTTTTTATGGCATCATTTGGATAAGACTGTAGAGCTTCATCCCTCCAGAAACCAAACCGTTTCTACACTAACAACTCATTCAGATTCTGTTCTGGTATTCACTTCTACACAGGTGGGAACCATCTGGCATCATAACAGATGTGATATTATGATTTAATTTTTAAAAATATTTTCTACGAAATATATCTCAATATATCAGTATTTATAATACATTGTCCAGCCCTAGGTGCACGGACAGCTCAAAGATGCCCACCCTGACTAATGATGAATGTGTGATGAGACCAATCTAGTACCAATTGTGCTTTCTGGGGTTCCCAGCCAACAGATCCTGACAGTGTAGCTGTTGTGGTTCAAGCAGCACCTTCCTTTAACCAAGAAGAGCTCTGCTTATTCCTGACTTAAGTTAGCAGGATATCCAGAGATTAAGCTACAGTTTCATTAGATCGTGAGTAAATTATTAGAGTCAGAAGCAGACATGTTGCTCTTCTTCACTCTCCTTGAGAAATTACTACTAGCTCTTTGACATTCTTTTTTTAGTCTGTTGTGGCCACACTCTAATGGGCCATATAAGGTGGCAAAAAGCAGTGTGCGTCAGAAAGCATTCAGAACCATTATCACAGTAGGATGAGAAAATGGTAATGCAATATGTTATGTTATGTTTACCAAGACCAAATATATATATATATATATATATATAATTGAATAAATGACATATGACATTAATATTATTCAGTCACGCTTGTTTCATAATGACATGAAACCTTTAATTTTGTTCAATAACTATATTGTGATTTTCCACTGTATTTTAATTTAAAAAAATCTAAATCTCTGTATAAATGAAACCTTAATGACATACAATGGCAAATCATATTAATACATTTAGAAATGCATTTCCACAAATTACATTTTAATATTTATTTTGATCAGCTTTCATAGAGCAGACACTTGTGGAGTGAGGAAAGCCACAGATGCATCAGAAGGAAGAATTAATGGCTTATGTGTGCGTTTGTGTTTTTAGGGATCTATTAATAATTCACAGTTTTCTCTTTTTTATGATGAAATGAAACTTTATCCACTATGGATAGTATGTTAGTAAATGGCTAGATGAGGCGTTTCATTCTTGGCTTGGAGTCTGGAAGGAGATGCATGGAACAGTGCTGATATAAATATGAGACTTCTTTTGTATTTTCACAGGATTTTGGAGCTAATCTTTCCTCCTTCTGAGCCGAATATGAACAAAAAAGGAATAATGACATTTGGTATGTATTAATATTGCTTTTGTCACAGGTGTTATTATTGTAATATTGTAATTTAATTGTCCATATTAGGCAGTTTATGCTATGTTGTCACACAAGAACCTTGTCCATTGATTGTAATCTATGGTTCTGCATTGGGTCAAAAAATTCATGATGAATGGACAAATAAAATAATCCAAAAAGACTTGAAATCCATTTTCTTTTAGATCAAATTCCATTTAAAGTTAATAAAATGTTTCTCCTTTTCCTTTAAAGTTGTCTTTTTGGAGATAAAATTTTTTGCGTGGCAGTGATGATATATTCTAATTTTTATATTTTATAATATGTTTAAAGAAATCCCCAACAAAAAGAATAATGTCCATCCAGTTGACATGACCAAATTGCAGCTATGGAAAGTGGGGTTAGAGATCCTGCACTTATGTATAGAGAAGGTGAGACAGCTATTTTTCATTTATATATACATATTTGACATATTTGACAAAATGTACTTATTTAGTCTGACTTTTATGTTATTTAACCAATAGTTTGATTTTTATTTCTTAGTTTATTTCTTAGATTTTTATCTTTTTAGTTGTATTTTTTAAGTGTGTTTTGATTGATTCATTTTAATTTCAATTAAATTCAGTATATGTGTATATGTGTTGTATTGAATTCTTATTTCCAAAATTAAGAATCACCTGAAACTGAGTTGCTCATTACCTGATCTTGACATCATGTATTTTATCCATTTTTAATTCTACCTTTTCACTTTTAAACTCAGAAATAGATTTTTACTTGCTTGAACTTTCTTGATGTGTGTGTTTATGATTTCTGCATTTCTGCAATCATATCATAACTATAACTGTTCATGTATAATGATGTAAAATGTGGATCAGGCACAATAATTGGTGGTTGCAGACTTCCTCCATTTAGATAATTAACTTCTTCAATCGATCACATGAGCTAATGGATCTCTTGCCTGCTGGTCAGATTTCAGCATCGGCCTTTATAGTGCTTGCTGAGCTTGTCTGATCAGAATGACATCACTGGAGCTGTGGCAGTGAGCTACACTCCCACTGCAGTGTTCTGCACTCGGTTTTGTTCCAGCCTCCCCATCCCTGCTTCACCTTCTCTCTTTCTCTCTCTCTCTCTCTCTCTCTCTCTCTCTCTCTCTCTCTTTCTGTCTGTGAGTATGGGGGAGACAGCAGTGGAGCCTGCTTTGGTGCAGACTCTTGCTGAGAATGTGGCTAAAAGCTCCAGATACCTTTCTCTGTCTCCTTTCTTCCAGCGCTGCTCCCTGTCCTCCTGGATTAAGCAGAACATCAAGAAGAAGGGAGAAGGTTTCTATGTGGAAGATGGCAGGTGTATCTGTCAATATGTGTTTATGTGTATTTGTCTAAGTCTAGTATCCTGTCTGAAATAGAGAGTGCTCTTTCAGTTGACCTTGCATTTTCTGTTGAGTAATGCTGGTGTATCACACAAATAGGTTATGTACCCTCTTTACAGGGTACAATATTTCTTTGAAAAGAAAGATTCCCATATGGTTCTTAAATAGGATTTATGGTGCAAGAAATAAATCAACTAAAAAAAATATTTATTTTTTAAACTTTTAAAGATGTTTCGTTAACATTTACATCCTTTAAAAAGACCATTAGGGGAACTAAATTACAGTTCTTTCTATAGTATCACTCAACCCATTCTGGCACCTTTATTTTTAAAAGTGTACACCTTTAAATTAATAATAAACCTTTATTTTTGAAGGTTTATTTCAGAACTATAAGTGATTTTTTTTTTTCAACCATTAAAAGGTTCTTCACTCGTGTATCTATTATAAATGTGGTTGTTTGTAAAACCAGTAGTGATGTTTGGCCCAAATGTGGCCCACATCTGACCCATATATGCCAAAAGTGGCCCAGATTTGGCTAAAGTATGTCTGCTATCTAATTTTATCTTATAGCTTTTTTGACCTGAACATGTGAAATGTCAGCATTCACACTGTTCTACATAATTTATAATTTCCACTTCATCACTAGTTCTGAGCCAATGACTATGGCACTGTGTTCATTTTCTCTCCATTCAGTCCAGTTCTTTGACCATTCTGTTGGTAGTCAGCCAGTGTGTGTGTTGTGTTTGTATTGTTGAGCAGTAACCCATGTGTGAATGTGGATTACTCTACACAGAGAGGGGATTTGTATGTGTGGCTACCCAAAGGTCCACCACACCGATGAGGCCATCAAGCCGGAGGAATTCATGGGGGAGCGCTGGGACCAACACAGGCATATTAGAGAAGTCCCCACTGATGCATTTGGTGACATTAGCTTTGGAGGAATTGGACAGAAAACAGGCAAGGTAAACAGATGGTCTTGATGATTCTGTGTACAGACCATACAGACATATATATATATATATATATATATATATATATATATATATATATATATATATATATATATATATATATATATATATATATATATATATATATATATATATTTATATATATAATGTTTAACCTCTATTTTACAACACATTTTACAATATGTTCCATGTGAAAATGGAATTGGCATAATGTCTGTATTCATTTGAGCCATGCAGTTGTAGAGTGTAGAGTGTGTCTGAAGAGCCCTTCTAGGTAGAAAACATATCCTGCAATATCCTGATCATAACAATTTAATGTCCATTATTTCACAAGATTTATTATTATTAAATGTAAAAAAAATGGAAAAGACAAATGACTGTAGATCACCGTTGTTGTCTGTGTGTGTAGTATATCCGTGTATCTTCAGATACGTCCGTTGAGATGCTGTACCAGCTGATGACAGAACGGTGGAAGCTCCACCCCCCGAACCTTTTAATCTCAGTGACAGGTGGTGCCAAAAACTTCTACATGAAGACTCACTTGAAGGAAAAATTCCGCAGAGGGCTAATTAAAGTGGCTCAGAGCACAGGTACAGAGCAGAAGTGTGCCTAGTTCTGATTGTACTGAATGTCTGTTAACATCAGGGCTTCAGTGTGTTTCCTAATATCGAAACAGCTAGCCCAAAGATATCTCATTTATACCTGTTACAGGTGCCTGGATCCTGACAGGTGGCACACACACAGGTGTAATGAAGCATGTTGGGAGGGCGGTGCATGACTATACACTCAGCAGCAGCTCTGTGGAGGGGCAAATTGTGGCCATCGGTGTAGCTACGTGGGGGATCATCCACAACAGGCAGGCTCTGGTCCATCCTGAGGTGATCTTCTATAACCAGGCACTTTAAAATAACGCAAATGGATCTAATTCTGCTGACATTATGTTAAAAAATATCACTATTAATAATATAAAGGTTGTAATTCTTAGCAATTCTAAGGTTGCATTAAAAACTTTAAATGGTATAGAATTTTACATTATGTGGACATTATATATGGAGCATTATTTAAATTGAATACTTTTATTAATGCCAATTCATCTATCCACAGACTAGAGCATCAGTCAACATCACAAACAATATGTCTCTCTGAAACAGATAAAAATGAATCTATTGGCACCATACCTAATGCCAGACATGGGTTATAGGTGTATAAAGCCCCCCAGCACTGAGCTGTGGAGCAGTCAAACTGTGCTTTTGGAATGATGGTGCTCCATCCAGGACTTTTAGAATGAGTTGGGGAGTTGGGGTGTTCTCAAAGTCCTGACTTCATCAACAGGCTTGTCACTGAAAGCAATCAAATCCTCACAGCAATGGTCCAAAATGTAGTTGAAATGAGGACAATAGAGACTCCAACAAAAGCAGAATAATTTTTTTTTTATACCCGTGATTTCAGAAGAAACAGTGAATGAGCAGGTGTCCCAATACTTTTGACCATATGAACATGTACTGATCTGTCTGTCCAATTTATTTGTATAGCCCTTTTTACAACCTGCTGCTATCATTAAGCAGCTTTAAAGAATTCCAGTAATATGTCTGTGTGCTTTTTAGGGATGCTTTCCTGCTCATTACTATCTGGATGAGCATGATCAGGGTCTCTCCTGTCTAGATGTTAATCACTCTCATTTCCTGCTGGTGGATGATGGTACACATGGTCACTATGGGGTTGAGATTGAGCTTCGTGGGCGGTTGGAGAAGCTGATCTCAGAGCAGCCTCTTGGAAAGAGAGGTGAGTGTGCCGTCGTGTTTTAGGTGTAACTCTGGCTCCTGTTTTACAGAGAGTTTAATGTGGGTTCTTCTTCTCTTAACACAAGTCAATCATTGGTGGTTTAATACTGATTATATGTGTCTTTATCAGAGAGTGGAGTAAAGATTCCAGTCGTGTGTGTGGTGTTGGATGGTGGACCTGGAACTCTTAATGTAGTATTCTACTCTTATTTATTGAATAAATGTTTTAACTCTATTTGTTATGTATAATATTTTTGCTTTTATGAAATGAATCTGAGTCAAAACATTTTGCTTACCAAAGACCATCTACAGCTCCATGATGAACAGCACTCCATGTGTAGTTCTAGAAGGTTCTGGTCGCATAGCTGATGTCATCGCACATGTGGCGGGCCTACCTGTGTCCAAGGTCACTTTGTCGTTGATCCACCGACTAATAAAGAGGTTTTTTGGAGAAGAGTTTGAGAAATTTTCCGAACTCGAGATCATAGGGTGGACCAAAAAGGTGAGCCTGAAAAGGTTCTTTGGTCACTGTCCTAATGGTGTTGGGTAATTGGCACTTCTAAATTGGAAAATTGAAAATTGGGGTTAAAATGTCTTAACTAATTATTAATTGACACTAATTAAGACATTATTAAACATTACTAAATATTTGAGAAGCTGTAGCCAGTTGTGCCCAGTGTACTCTCTAACAATAGGAATAATAGCTATCCTACTTTATATGGACAGAAGTATTAGGACACTTATTAGGACACTTATAGTGCTTATTGTAAATCTGGGCACTAACTTCATTCATTCATTTATTATTTAAATATTCAATCATGCTTTACATTGTCTTAAGTAGTGTCAGTTATTAATTAGTTAATGCAGTACTAAACCAGTAGTGTTTACACTGTCATAAGTACTGTTAATTAATACAATTATTCTGCAAAGTGTTTACCAATGTGAAAGTAAAATGACAGTATGAAGAGCACAAATGTTTACTTCAGTACTTTAGCTACGTGTGGAAGATTGTACATTCACATGACTTTTTATTGTTCACAGATTCAAGACATCATACGAATGCCCCAGCTACTGACAGTGTTCTGCATTGATGAAGACAAAAACATTGATCTTGATGTAGCCATTCTCCAAGCTTTTCTGAAAGGTGAAAACATGTCCTACACTCAGTTATGCTATGATTTTTCAATCAGTTCATATACTAGAACTTGCACTGGGAATTGAAGGCCTTATGAGTTAGTCTTACATATGCAGTCATGTGAAACCTTTGCCTTTTTTAACATTAAGTATTTACATTTACATATAAAATTTGACCACAGAAACAGAAGCCATGTTTGATATATGGTATTTTATATATATATATATATATATGTGTGTGTGTGTGTGTGTGTCTGTATGGTGAATTCTGGTTGAACCCCACAAATATCCCATAAATACCTCAATACATTTTGATGGTAAATGACCTAAAGCTGAATAGAACAACTGAAATGTTTCTCCCTGTAGCCTCTCGGAGCAGTGACAGTCTGGACAAGCAGAACAGGGAGAGACAGCTAGAGCTGGCTGTGGCCTGGAACCGTGTGGACATTGCAGAAAGTGAGATATTCACTGAAGAAAGTCAGTGGAAGGTCTGTTATATTATACTACTTTCACTTGGGCTCACTTGTAATGTATTATGGCACCAATAACCAGAAAAACATGGTCAAGTTTTGGTTGTGCATCAGGAATGGGACAGTATGAACAGTACATATCCATGTTATGCTAGATGGTGGAACAGTGCTATGAAGATTTGGTGGTATGCATCTCAATGGCGTTAGGGTAGATCTGTATCATAAATGACACTCTAACTCATGTCTAATTCATGTCTAACTCTTTGTGACCTGTATAAGTTAAAATGGTAACGGCCCCCTCCATAAAAACACACAGCTCTTAGAATAAACATCTACCCAGATCTTACAGAAACCTAAAGCTCCTCATTTTTGTTATTCTTCCTCAGTCCAGTGATCTGCACCAGGCCATGTTCTCTGCCTTGGTTGGCCATAAATCAGAGTTTGTACATCTTCTACTGGAGAACGGAGTGTGTATCCGACAGTTCCTCAAAGATGAAAACACACTCCACGAGCTGTATACACACCTGCCCAGTTGTCTCTTCTTACGCAAGCTGGCCAAACGTGCTCCAGGAGGCTCCAAGATTGCACTGAGCCATGTTGCTATTGAAGTGCGTCACCTGCTGGGCAGTTTTACTCAGCCACTCTACCTCCCAGCACCACCCCGACAAAGAATAGAGATATCCAATTACGACATCAATGTACCAGTAAGACAGTTCATGTAATATTGTTAGTCATAGTGGGGAATGCTAAATCTGTGTGCCTTTCTGGCAGTAAGGCAGTGGTCTTCAACCTTACTCCTGGAGAGCTGCCTACCTGCAGGTTTCAACTCCCAAACCCAAATGTAACACACCCCATTTAGCCAATCAAGAACTTCAATCAAGGCAGTGTTTAGTTGGAAGAGGTAGGGATGGTTAGGGTTAGGACAAAGATTGATCTACAAAAAGATACCTCTTCAGGAGCAGACTTGAAGACTACTGCATAGGGACTAAAAAGGATACAAATTACAATGGTGGGGGTGGTGGATGGTTATGAATTTATCCATCAATGGGGATTTCAGTTGGCAAACATTGCATCATATTTCTCAAGTCATGTCAGAAAGATACATGTATCTGGTATGTATTATGTATTATGGTAAACTAGGTTGCTGGCTGCTTCTTCTGTGATCTAAGAGCAGCAACATTTTCTAAGACCAGATTTAACATAGAATTTTCATATTAAATGTCATCCTGTCAGCTGCCATCCAAAGGTCATGGGCTGGAAATTCCGTGCTTCGAGGAGGAGAGGGCTCCAGACACTGTTTGGGACCCAGGCAGAGATCTCTTCCTCTGGAGTGTGCTGCAGAACAAGAAAGAGCTGGCGGAAATTGCTTGGGAAGAGGTAATGCAATAGGAAAATAAGTGGGAATAAGGAGGGGTCCAATTCAGAGATGACCAGATCCTCAATGAAGTCTTGTTGTTGACTTAGTTAACTGTATTGCAGGAATGGTTTGGTGAACAAAATAACATGATTTGTCATTTACCCTAGTCACAGTCGATCAGACAATGCATGTTTGTTATTTGAAGTTTGCATCTTTAGTTTAGTTTAGAAATGGTAGTCTAACAAACACTGGACTGTTACCAGTCTTATCAAAAGGCCTCTCAACCCACAACAATGCCATCATATCTTCATATCTTTCATGCGGCTCAATCAATGTCCTTCAGAAAATATGACTTTAGTCTATAAATGTTGCATTCCATTTGAACTCTGGTGTCAGAAATTCTTCAAGTAGGAAGTTTTAGATGAAATGTACCAAAATTGAATTTCGTACTTGGAAAGTTGAGGGGCTTTACCAAACCCGACTTCTCATTTAAAGATGGCTCCAGCACACATCAATAGTAGTAAAAGCAGTAAGTTTATATGGTTTATTAACACCTCTGTCTCATTAAATCAGTCATACACTCAGTACTGTCCAAACTCATTCTGTGGACATGCTTCCATGGTGTTTGTGTGGGCAAAAATGTATATTGCATTATCAACTGGTATCACTAACAGTGTTATTGTGTGACTTAAAATGTTTGTCTTTAGTGTCACTGCTATTTTGCCAGTGTTTTCATAGAGTGTAGTCAACTCAGGTTGGACATCATTCCCAGCTCGACATGTAAATGGGACTGAGCATCCATCCAACTTCTTATCCACTTCAGTGGATAAATCCACTAAACTGGAAACCTACCCAAAATTATTGGATGCAGGGCGTTTTTGTCCTAAAAACCCTGGGCAATTTAGCATGTGTGTTTTTGGGAGATTAGAACACACCATAATCCTCACAGACATTGACCCATGTGGGATTCGAACCCAAAACCCCAGGGGTCGGGAACTGTATGACACATGCAGAACCTATTTATAACACTTATAAACTAATCCACAAGGCTGAATTTTTTTTGTTTTGTTTTTGTTTTTTGTTTTCCTTCCACATTTGTTATAAAAACATTATTTAATCATTTCTGGCATATTTTTATGAAAGAGAGACTGGTGGCAGTCTAAGTCCAGTGATCGATAATCATGTTAGCCTAGCATCTTACGTTCTCAACCAATGAAGCACATAGCAGATAGCATATATGTCTTGGCTGAGTAGCTGCTCCTGGTGTAAGGGTTAAATCCTTTTCTACCTTTTAGGAATATGGTTAAGGTATGGTTGAAATTGTATTTGCATGTCTGTTTTGTGGGTGTGTGTATCTGCAGTGCAGTGATTGTATTGCTGCTGCTCTGGCTGCCAGTAAGATCCTGAAGAAACTGGCTCAGGAGGGAGGAGATAATGGGGAGGAAGCAGAATCTATGAGAGAACTCGCCAGCCACTACGAGAAACAGGCCATTGGTACAGTGCAGCATTCTGTTCTTCAGCATCTCTTGAGATCATCTTTGAACTTTCATTTTACTTCAGTGTGGTTGTGCATTAGTATAAATATTAGGGGTGTGAGAAAATATATAACATTGAAGTATTGTGTTTTTCAATACTGTATTTTTCAAAAGCATGTTAATTAATACATTTGATGTAAAAGTTTGATGTTTTTATGAACAAGTTACATAATAGACGTGCGTCAGTTGACTATTTATTGTGATTTACCTTAAAGATAAAGATGTTTCAAATGGTTCTTTTAGTGATGCCATAGAACTTATGGTTCCATAAAAAAAAAACATGTTTTTGATAGAGATTTGATAGAGTATCACACTCATACATCTTAATTACAATTACGGTTCTTTATAGTGTATCAAGATACAAAGTGTTCTGGAAGTTCATTCCCAGTTGTTTTCTGTACACATCAAAAAGAATTATATGAATATATAAATAATAATAAATGCACATAATTAATCAAAAATGTAGATATGATATATAAAAAAATATTAATATAAAATAAATTATATAATACAAAATATATTAAAATATGAAAAAAACAATTACAGGCTGTCTGAAGGGGGCTAGAAACTACATAATGAAGTGACACCAGTGAGCTGAGTGTCACTGAGTGTCTGTAGTGATTTCTAGCTCACTAGTGCACTGTAGCTAAAAACAGAATTTCACAGTTCAGTCACTACAGCAGGTCAGAGCTTTATTTAACCTGTGAAGGTTAATTAACTTTTAAATGTAAGTGTATATCACTAGTCAAAATGAGACACTTCATCATAAATCTTTTTCCTTTTAATGAAAATAAATAATTTATGCATTTAAAGCATCTGATATCATGTAGGTTCTCATCTGAGAAATGTTCTTTTAAAGTTTCTTTGACATGCTGCCCCCGCATATTGTAGAATAGAGTTGAGACCATAGCTTTTCCATATTTTTGGAGGTTAATACTTATATAATAATAAGAAATACTTTTCAGAGAAAAGCAAATGACTAAAAACTGCTGACACCTCTTTTTTTCCTTTGCAGGTGTGTTCAGCGAGTGTCACAGCTCCGATGAACAGAGAGCTCAGAAGCTACTGACCAGGGTCTCTCCGTCCTGGGGTGGGGCTACCTGTCTACGCCTTGCACTTGAGGCTGATGATAAGCGCTTCATAGCTCATTCAGGTGTCCAAGTATGTGAACCTAAACACTTTAATTATTTCAATTCAAGAATGGGTGAATGTGATGCCATGGGGTTCCGCTTATACATAAAAATGTAACAGTATGAACTCTATAAACAGCAACATATAATCAATGAAGTACCAGCTTGATCGTTGTTATTCATCTTATTGCTTGTTATTTGATTCTGTAATGTTTTGATGCTACATTTTATTAGCTTTTTATACCATTACCAACTAATAAGGTATGGCAATGGACACATTAAGAACAATCTAATTCATTATTGACTTATTGTTTCAGGCCCTGCTGACCCAGATCTGGTGTGGGGAGTTAGCAGTAGATAACCCACAGTGGAAGCTCCTGCTCTGCATGCTTTTCTTCCCACTTATCTACACGGGATTTTTGGCCTTCAGGTAAACAGACACCAGCTCATTACTACAAAGATCTACCACAGTGTGGTGCTGTTTTATCTAAAATAGATACATCAGGTTTTCTTTGACTCTTTATGCAAAAAATCTTGCATATGTACACCAATCAACCATAACATTAGGACCACTTCCTTGTTTCTACATTATATTTTTCACTGTCAATTTTACCATACAGAAGCACTTTGTTCTGTAATTACTGATTGTAGATATTATAGAACAGTTATAGAATTATAGAACAGTTATCGAAAATCACAAATCCTTTTACTCCTTTGTGTGGACAGGATCGAGCTAGTGTTATGTGGGTGGTTAATCATTCTCAGCACTGCAGTTTGTTGGTGGAGGTGTGTTAGTGTGACTGGATTAAACACTGTGTCCGCTCACTGTGCAGTCTACTAGACACTCCTACTTAATTGGTCCACCTTGTACATGTAAAGTCAGAGACAGAAGCCGATCTGTTTCTGCACAGTTTGTGTTTGTCATCTCTGGTCCTTCATCAGTGCTCACAGGACACTCCCCACAGGATGCTGCTGGCTGGATATTTCTGGTTGGTGGACTATTCTCAGTCCAGCAGTGACACTGAGGTGTTTAAATACTGCTCTGTCTGGTCCACTTATAACAGCTATAACACACACTAACACACTACCAATGTGTGAAGAACAGATGGACTACATTCTGTAATTAAGATATAATGTAAGAAAGTGCTCCTGTATGGTTAGAGGAGCTGATAAAATGGACAGTGATGGACATTGATAGCCTTAGGAACGGCTTCAAGGCTGATCAGTGTACAATTGTCCTGAAGAGTGTAGGACACCAAATAAATTTGGTTACAGTTTCTGAAGAAACTGTCCTAACCAGCTTTATAAAGTTAATCAGACTGAGAATTCTACAGTACATACATTAGGAGACATCATTTAATGTTGATTAATACATATTTGTGCCTTTTTTAGGCGTGATGAAGCCATGCGAAGAGAAGCAGAGCGGACAGAAGAGGAGAAGCTGGTGATGGATTCTGTCATTGGGTTCGGTCATAATGACAAAAACAAATCTCACAGTCGGTACTGACATTTTAACCACAATTGGAACTGATAGAGATAAGATAAAAATTATATTTAAAAATGTAATAAAATAACAATACTTTATTATCGTAACTTTCATTAGTCCATCACTGAACCAATGCCTGACTGCTGAGCAAAATGACTGAAATTGATAGATCTTGTAAAGTTATCTATGACAAACAACACCTCTGAAAATTACAGAGTTTCTCCATTGTTCCATCAGTCATCAACCTTCAAATTCTCATCTGCATCCTCTGAACTGCTGGACGAGGTTGATGGGTCTGGTCACGTGCCCTCAGGTAAAATTCTACTGGAACATCGCCTCCTACTTTGGTTTCCTGTGGCTTTTTGCTGTGGTGCTGATGATGGACTTCCAACCATTTCCTTCCTGGAGAGAACTCCTCCTCTATGGGTGGCTAACCTCTCTGGTGTGTGAGGAGGTCAGACAGGTGAGCTTCACACAGTTGCAGTAATGTGAAGCGAGCAGGTATCAGAATATATCTGGTTTACTTTGAGTATATGAGAAATTCAGGTTTATGAGTCATTTTTCCTGAGTAATGGTTTCACAGTATGAATTGTTCGTTGGAAGAACAAAACATACTAAATTATTAATATTATATATAAAAATTAAAGTTTGCATTACATGTACATCTCTTTCTGTTAAGCTCTTCCATGATTCAGATGGATTTGGCCTTCAGAAGAAAGCGAAGATGTACATTAAAGACCTCTGGAACATTCTGGATGTGTTGTCGATAGTGCTCTTCATCGCTGGCCTGGCCTGCAGGTTGTTTTGCTGAATCGACAGCAGCTCCTCATATCCATTATTCACTTAAAGCCATAACACTCTTGTATGTTTTTCACCAGTAATCATGTTTGCAAAAGCAAAGTGCCTACATAACATTATAGGACATTTCATTTGTTCTTCAGGCTCCAAGCTAATGGAACAATATTCTACGTGGGTAAAGTCATACTCTGCATTGACTTCATCATATTCTGCTTGCGTCTGATGTCCATCTTCACCATCAGTAGAACCTTAGGTCCTAAGATCATTATAGTCAGGAGAATGGTAAGAATCACATTATTACACTGCGTTACATACTATTAATGCATTTGCAGAACCAGATTGTGTAAACTCCTTGTCATCACCTGTATCACAAGTATTTTTAGGCTGAGCCCATTTGTACAGAGTGTCATTAGTTTTTTCAGCATATTCCTAAACTTCTCCAGTCCTTCTACAGAAAGAAAATTGACCAAGTGTTGTCCTCATACAGCAGCAGCTACCTGTTCTTGAATGCAGAAACTTTGTAGAGATGTGGACTCCCTCTATAACATCCATATACATTCCAATATGAAGTCATTCAAGTTCTCAGTCACCACCATATCCAGGGACCATATCTAGGAGAGCACAGGATGTTCTTACTGAGGCAGCAGAACATATGTAACCTATCCATAATGCACTTATCCACATCCTCACATCATCTATAACCTTCTTTGGATTGTCTACCTCAGAAGAACAAGCCAAACCTAGAAGTTCAGGACTGCCAATGCTTCAGGACATGTATAACAGAAGGTTAATGGAACATACTGGCAAGATTATAGCCAACCCTCTCCTTCTGAGCATCAGCAGTTTCAACAACTTCCCTTAGGCAGAAGACTCTGAAGTGCCAAAGCCAAGTCAAATAGACATGGAAACAGCTTTTACCCCAGAGCTGTGGCCTTTATCAAACACAGTGGACACATCACACTTTAAAATGAACTTCAGAGGCCCTTATTGTGGCCCAAAAAAATGTTCATATTATTTTCTGAAAAAAAGCCTATGTGCAGTCATGGGAAAATAATTAAGACACCCCATGAAAACCATTGTCTTTTTAACATATTAAAACAAAAAGACATTTGAGCTTCATTTTAACAACAAAGAAAGATGGAGGTTCTATAACTAACCAAATCAAACAAAAAAATGTCTTTTATAGAACATTTGTTAAACAATAATGCAATTTTCCACTTTAGTTGTGAGGAGTTAGGACACCCCACATTAATTATTTAGAATGTATTACTTAGAATCAGACGATTAGACAATCATTATAGAAGACATTGGAGGAGGTGTCTTATTTAAACCTCACACATTAGTTAGTGTAAAATATGTGGGGTTGTTTTGTTGTAGCAGGGCCTGGAAAGCACCCCACCATGGAAACCACAATGCATTTTTCAGTGTAATAAAAAATGCATATAATAATAGCGATTTTTGACAAATAATGTGATTATGCTTCTGATTCTCAAGCTACATGGTTGACTGATTTACACTTGATCTTTCTTTTTCTTGTCACTTTGTAGATGATGGATATGTTCTTCTTCATGTTCCTGCTGAGTATCTGGGTTGTGGCCTATGGAGTGGCCAAGCAGGGTATCCTCATTCAAAACGAGGAGCGATTTAACTGGATAGTTCGTGGAGCTGTATATGAGCCCTACCTCATCATATTTGGGAGCTTACCAGCTAGTATAGACAGTGAGTAAAATGTAGGAAAAGAAAAGAAAGTAAAAAGTGTGAAATTGAATATTTTTCATTAATTTATTACATCAATATTTTATCCAAGGGAATAAAAATTGGAATATTGCTGTGAGGAATTGATTGTGTGATTCAGTGACAAGAGTGTGGATGATCATCTCACCTCAATTCCAACTTTCCAACTCATTCCAAAGTATTGGATGGACCACCATCATTCCAGAGAACACAGTTCCACTGCTCTAGAGAGTCCCATTTTATTGGCAATAAAATGTGTCTGTGTGTGCGCTTTACATCTGTGTAAGCAATGGGTGATAAATGCAGTCATTAGAAGGTGTGCCCACAAACATTTAGATATATAGTGTATATGAAAGTATACACTGATCTTACATAAGTATCACCATGTTCTGTCACTCATTGAGAACAGACAACTAAGGATTGGGCTAATTGTTTATAACCTGGAATAAACAGTGGAATAAATAAAACATTTAAAGGATTTCTCACTGATAACTTTTCATTTTTGTTGGGTCCAGACACTCAGTTTACCATGGACAGCTGCACTGTGAATGCCACGGATCCTCTGAAGCCCAAGTGTCCAGTACTGAATGATGATGATGTTCCAGTCTTCCCAGAATGGCTGACCATCATCATGCTGTGTGTTTACCTGCTGTTTGCCAACATACTGCTCCTTAACCTACTCATAGCCATCTTCAAGTGAGTACTGCAACTTCAAAACTACTACTTTACTGGGAATATTAATAAAATAGAATGACAGAATCCTGAAGCATTAAGCCTACATTGCCAATTTTCTCCTTAAACTTTCCAAATCCTTCATTAATTAGGAACTATGCATTCTGCAGGTAAACTGACAGTTCTGTACTTTTCTTCTGTAGCTACACATTCACAGAGGTGCAGGATAATACAGACGCAATCTGGAAGTTTCAACGTTATGAGCTAATAAAGGAATATCACAGCCGTCCCTCATTGCCTCCACCCTTCATCCTCCTGAGCCATCTCTACCTCTTAATCACACATGTGTTTCTGCGGCGTCCTTCTCAGAAACTCCATCAATTTAGTGAGCATTTGTCTTCAGTAGCCTCTTTAAAATCTGTACATTTACTTTGCATTAATTCATTGCATTGCATTACTATGCATTAGTCTCATCTTTAAGATCTAGTCCTAGTGTGTTTTGAAATTTTGAAAGCTTGGAGACACCTACTAGATGATAAAACATGTAAGTGAATCTAAAATAACTTTGTGATGTAGGTACGAGTGACGTTTTGATAGAGCTTCAAGCCATTTCATTTTATCCAGGGCAGGAACTGTCTCAATTGGAGGAAGAGGAACTGTTATCATGGGAGTCATTCATGAAGGGCAATTATTTGGCATCTCTCAGACAGGACAAGAACCAGAGTGTGGAGCATCGTATCCAGGATACAGCAGAGAAGTAACTCACTTTTATGTCCTAAACACCATACTTTCCATGTTTCATGACTTTTATAGAATGATACTCAATCTTTTTTTGGCTTTTAAGAGTTGGAACCATGTCAGAATTGCTGGAACGAGAACGTGAAATGGGATCAGCTGCCATGATGAAAAGGCTTGCTTGGCTGGAGGAGCAGGTTTGTGATCATCTCAATATGAATCTCAGTCTAGTTTAAATATGGTCAGCATTTTTGACTCTTCTTCAAAGGATCAACTTCAGCTCAGCATGCAATGCAGTGATTATTTGCTTCTGTCCTGTAATGTGTTATACGTGCCAGGTAAATGTCAGGTTGAATTGCATGTGAGGAAAGGGAAAGAGTCTGCAGGTCTGGGCCTGATAATCCCTGGTCATGTGTAAGATGGCAAGATATTACAATTTTGAAACGTGTTTGTCTGATTTGGCGATAAAGTAGATGAAATTAGTTTTACCCACAAAAGCTAGTCACATGTTGAGCCACATTTAAAACCTAGTCTTTTATTTTTTTT
Organism: Acestrorhynchus altus; assembly: GCA_034509495.1. NCBI lineage: Eukaryota > Metazoa > Chordata > Actinopteri > Characiformes > Acestrorhynchidae > Acestrorhynchus > Acestrorhynchus altus. Next base: position 27,729,282 of record CM067509.1, read on the forward strand.
AATCTGCTGTGGTAAAAAAATAAAGTCAAGTCAAAGTCTTATAGAAGCTGTGTCATTTTTTGGTAGGTGTCTCAGTCCACTAGAGCACTACAGTGGATTATGGACACCCTTAAATGTCAGAACTTCAAATCCAAACAGGAGGCACCTGTAATGGGTAAACTGTTTTAAATGTACCATTCTATTGTACTAACAAAGGGTCTTATTCTCCAACCGTTCGTAATCCTCCTGTTAAGTCAAACTGACTTGCGTGCATGTGAATTATGTGCATTATTTAGTGAATTTGACTCATTAATATATATATAGTCAATTTAATTATAAATAAATAAAGTAACATAATAAATTTCATCTTAAGAAAAAACCCACTTATTTAGTTTAATGAAGATTCTGTTATTCACTGATGTTTTATTATCAGAGGTGGTGAAAATCCACCCCAACTGCTTGGATGGTTCTCTGTATAGCTAGGCTGCAGCACAGCTGCTGAGGCAGTTGGAACACAAACCTGGTGTGTATTTTTATTTTATAAATATGGATAACCCACCCCTGTTTCGTATTTAGTATTTGTTCAGTTTCATAAGGACAGTGGGAGCCATCATTATAAGAGCAGAGCTAAAAAAGCTAAAAATGTTTTAAAATCACATCATGACTTTTCAATATTTTTAGGAACATATTGGAGACTGAGGCCCTTGCAGCTTGCAAATGTGTTATTCAGTAATTAATCTAAGATTATAATTTTTTCTATAACATATGTATGGTATGTGCATGTCATGGCAGTGTGGGCACATTGTCAGGTAATTTCTCAAAAGTAGTTTTGGGATTATGTTTCCTCGTGTCTTTGAACCAGTGTTCCGCTTTTGTCAAGGGCGTGATTTACTTACATTCAGAGTAAAGAAACTGAAAAGAAATATGTCCAACTTACCAAACATTTCCTTTTCAGCTTGTGTGTTTAAAGGCATAGAAAGTGAACTTGCAGATTCTAGTGGGCAGGATCCAGAGCAAGAGAAGACTCATCACTTCTACGCCCGTCAGTATCGCTATCCTGCCAGCAGTGTTAAACGCTTTCCAGTGCCAGAGGAGAAAGTGCCCTGGGAGGTACCTGACCTAGACTGCACCACAAATAAACAAAAACATGAAATATGTGTTCTTATGCTTTTTGTAGCAATCAGAAAATCTATTTTGCTCCAGGTGGAGTTTAATCATTACCTTCCTCCAATTTACAACCAACAAGAAATCAGAGAGTGAGTCTGCATGAGGTCTTTTCCACTTTCATATTTTCATATAACAGACACTGTCATATCAAATACACCTGGCTAAAGTGTGTTTTATTTCTGTTCATCTGCCAAACAGTTCAGACAGTCCTGCCTTAGACAGATACAGGTAAACACTGCATTTAATATTTTACCAGCCTGCATATTATCAGTGTTTTGTTTAGTGTCTTTTGATGTGATCAATAGTATAAAATAATACATGTTTCAGGAACCCTGCTGGGCGAACAGGAATAAAGGGAAGAGGATCTTTACAAAGCCTTGGCCCCAATTACGTTGTAGATCCAGTCATCACAAGGTAAAATAAACAGAAACATTATCCAGTATTAGACTATTAAAAATATAGTCTTCTTCTTCTTACTCTTCTTCTTCTTCATCATCTTCTTTTGGCTGCTCCCTTTAGGGGTTGGCACAGTGTATCATCTGCCTGATCCGCATTATAGTTTTGGCTCAAGTTTTATGCAGGATGCCCGTCCAAATATAGTCTATAATCATCAAAAAAAGTTTTAAAGATTAAAGTTCTCAGTCACAATGGTGTTGTGCCAGACTTTTCTTGAGTGGGTTATTTTCAGAAATGAGTCCCGTTCGGAGGAAATGACCGTGGTCAGTGTCAAAATCAGTAGTCTATTGTAGCACATCACACGTCTAGAAGGCCTGGTGTCATGGTGTGGTGTGCAATTTTTTATGATGCCATCTTTGGTCTTTATTACAGGATCTTTGACAGCCCCAATAAACTTTGACACCATTAGGAACCTCTACAAGACTATTCTGAGAAGTCTGATATTTTGCTTAACACCTGGCATCATACTGAGAGACACTACTTCTGTATGTGTAGCTCAATAAATAGTGTCCATATCAGTCTAACATTGTAATAATCTATTGTTCATGATAACCTTTGTCTTCCTTCCTAATGGCATTGCAATGTGACACTTCCTTTTAGGTGCAACTATCTGTGCAACTGTTTTTGACGAGTTTACTGATGAAGCATTTGACAGAAACATCCCCTGTTTGTTTGAGTGTCCAACTTTTCTATCTGTAGAACTGAAGGGGGAGTCTTGGAGTTTCTGGCTGTTTGGGACCAGACTACAGGATGCTGGGTGTTCCCTGGAGTGAGAAACCTCTTACCTGAAATGTCATTGCTTTGTTTATAGTCTTTGATTTCTCATTGTAATTGTTACTTAATCAACTCATTCATTCATCAAAATACAAATATACAGTCATCTATTATATATATATATATATATATATATATATATATATATATATATATATATATATATGTATATATATATATATACTCACTAATATATCAAAAACTTGTATCTCTAAATGACAGCATTAGCAGAAGAAAATCCTTCCTAGCATTTAGTGAAAGTCAAAGGAAAATGTAATGCAGTGTTTTTATCGGGTCTTGAAAAAGCACATATGCTCTGTTGATCATTATAGTTGAGCCTAACTTGTTCAACTATGCTTTTGTTGTGCAGCAGATTTTGCTACCAAAAATTATCCCAGAAATACTGTATTTCTATTTGAAGGATCAATTCTGATGTGAAAGCAGATGCTAAAAGCTTTATTCCCTCTCTCTCAGGGTCCTGCCCAGCCTGGGGAGCCTTTACCTGAGAGACTAAAAACAGTACTAGGGATGAAGCTTTACCAGAAGATCAAAGCCAAAATGGAAACTACAACTGCTGTTAAAGAGGTGAATGTTAAACAATAAAAATCATCACTGTAGTGCAAAAACCTTGTTTCTCAAAATTGCAGCTTTCAATGGGAGTCATTTTAAAACAGTAATTTTGAAGAATTTCTATTGATCCATTCATCAAGAAATTCAATACAATGTAGAGAACAATGGTCATAAAAATGTAAAAACAGGACAAATGGAGGTATAAGGTTTTTGTCTGACAGTGACATTTCAGATATTGATTCACCTAGATTACACTCAGTCAGGTCAAAAAAACTAACTGTGACTGACTAGTCTGAATGCTGATTGAATCTTCAAACCTCACACATTACTTTATTCTCTCTCAATCTGTTGACTCATAGTGAAAAATCTGCAATTTTATGCTAATCTGTTTAGACATGGCCACACTGAGAATCGGGGTGAGAATCATGTAGTGGACAGGTTTCTTGGACACAGACTGTTCTGATGTGGAGACATAGAGATTACAGATCACAGCTGTGTCTGAAATAATATAAGCTGTGCTTTATTTGAAATTCTAATAATAACGTCTCACTTCCAGATTTTCAAGGGTTATGTCGATGACAGTCGGAACACTGATAATGCCTGGGTGGAAACCCAGGTAATAACAGTCCACATTGACTGGCGGAGCATGCTGATGGGTGATGGTGGTGAGGTAGGAAAGTTTCTCTCCCCTAAGAGTTTCATAGACCATCAACATACATACTGTACTATATATAATGTACATACATACTGTATGTGCAGGCTTACATGCAGGTCATTGCAACACACTCATATAATGCCATGCTTTCTCTTCAGATGGTCAGCTGGCCTGAGGTGCTCAAGTGGAAGAAGGTTAGCTGCAAAACAACCACGTGTCCATACCAGCAAGAAGCTCTTCGTCTTGTTGCCCAGTTACATGACATCAACTTTTGAGTCTCAGGAAAACACACAAACAAAAGAATTTCAATCCACACCTTATACCTCAGAAGAGTAATAGATTCTCAGCAGTTTGGGAACTGGCAGTCATGTACATATAGTTGCTAATCGTTTTTAATTTGTTTTTATTTTCTGGCTTTAGTACACAGGACCAAGAACATGTTTCTTTTTCTGTTGGACAGAATTACCGAAGGTCATGTTATTTGGAAGAATGCAGAAAGAATTCACAAGCCATACAGCAGCTACAGTAATTTTAGGGTGGTATTTATAAATATGTTGTTGTATTGAATGAGACTTTGCAGGCTCACTGAGAATATGTGGAAAATAATTAGCATGTGTGAAGATAAAATACAAATACAGTGTTTTTAAGAAACAGATTCTGTTGCTTGTTTTAGTTTTACTTTAGTACATATAGAAAGTATCACTGACTGTGTTTACATGCACTCAATAATCCAATTACAATCAGATTTGTGCAATTATATGATTATTCAAGTGGTCATGTAAATGGCATACACTGATTTCTAAGATCAGAGGAAGTTCTAGAAATGTGATTAAGAAGTCTGATCAGAGAGCTGGATTTTAGCTCCAAAATCAGATTTCTCAGAGCATGTTTACAACTTATCTTTAAGTCTACGCATGCACTCTGACAAACTACAGCTGTCCCCAATCAGGGGAGGAGCATGTAGCATGACCTGTAGGGCAAACAGGCAGGGACTCCTTTGTCCTGCCTCATTTACACTCTTCTGTGAGATTATTGGATAATCAGTAGAAATCTGATAGTAGTCTGACACATGTAAACCCAGAGTTTTCCTATTGGCTGATTACCCAAGTGCATGTAAATGCATTAACCCGGATTAGTGACAAAATCAGATTTTTCTGTATTTATCAGATTTGTTTAGTGTATGTAAACTTTCATTGAAGTTATCTACCTCATACTTTAGAACAAGACAGTCCTGTATGACTAAAGCCTAATCTTTCAGTCTTTTTACCATTCTAACTGTATTGCATGCTGGCCTCATGAACAAAATGCGTCCTGCTGATTTAATATGATCAATATGACAGTCATTAGGAGTAGACAGTGTTGATATGACTGTACATAAAACCCGAATAAAATATCCCACTCATAACAGTAATATGGTTAATAGCTGTCTTGCCAAGCCTTTTCCATGGTGTTGGGTTTCTGCCTGATAAGGCCATGTACTGCTTGGTGCTAATGGTGTGCCAAACGAATTGTTTCAATGAATCTAGACCCCATTCTGCAAGAATCAGATCAGTCTCGCATCAGACATCAGACAAGGCAGTAATTTTTTGGATCAGGTCGGTTGGATTGAAGTTAGGTCCAAGGTCTTAGGGAAGATAGCTCTCCAGGAGCAGGGATGAAGACCACTGCTTTACAGCATATGTAAAAATACACAGAAGAATATGACTTATTACAACTTGTTATAGTTATGACTATGTTAATTATGAGTCAATTAACCCAGTCAAGCCTTTTCATGGTACATGATTTCAGCAACTACCTTGTCTTGCCAATTACTAAAATAGAGAGGTCCAGAAGATAATTGGTCAGAAGGTAGTTGGTGGCATATGGTCAGTAAAAGGTAAAGCATGGGTCTGTGGGACTTTCATTCATTCTTGAACAAGCACAGTATTTGTCCTTTGTGTATTAAAATCTTTTATGAACATACGGGGTCAAAATAAAACCAACACAAAATGTTTCAGGTCACCAGAAAAGTGTCAATGCATCTTGAAATAATCTTTTGAAAGTTAACTAGAAGAATGGAGACCAGTATTACTCAGCTGGTATTTTAAGGATGGGGGAGAATGTTGTCTAAACTGTCTCCCATAGTTCAGTTGGTTTGAGGTCCTTTTTGGTGAAGGCCTAAGCACATGAGCTTTCAGATTCACTACCATGACACACCCCAACATATCAACATATCAGTGAACTGTCACACTCTGTAAATGGTGGCATTGTCATCCTGGAAGAAACCACATCCACCATGATTGAAACATTTCATCAGAAGAAGAAAAAAAAAGTCACAAGAGGAGTTTTTTCTTAAATATTAGACAAATATTGGATCATTATTCTCACTTTCCAACCTTGTGGTTTTTTTCCATATAAAACTGATTAAGTTACAATAATTCTTATCTAATATATGAAGTACTTTGGCAATATTTAGTTTACTAAGTTAAACATAATTATTCATTAATAAACAAAGTATTTTTTAAGAAACTGAGCTGTTTGGCTACATTTACACTGCAGGAAAGGGGCCCAATTCTGGTTTTCTCACCAGTTTCTAAGACTAAATATATAGTATAGTTATGATTTAATTACTTCTAATTACTTAATATCTCATTGATATGACATAAATACTTATTAAAAAAGAAGAGATAAAGAGATAAATAAAGAATAGGTAAATTAAGAGATAAATAAAAAAGAAATAGATAAATAAAGAGATAAATAAACAAGAGAAAAATAAAGACAAGATAAAAAGATACATAAAGAGATGAAAAGAGATAAATAAAGAAGAAATAAATTAAGAGATAAATAAATAAAGAGATAAACAGAAGAGATAAATAAAGAGATAAATGAAGAAGAGATAAATAAAGAAGAGATAAATTAAGGAGAGATAAATTAAGGAGATGAAAAGAGATAAAGAAGAGATAAAAAGAGATAAAGAAAAGTAAAATAAAAAAGAGATAGAGCTAAAAAAGAGATAAAGAAAAGATAAATAAAGAAGAGATATATAAAGAGATAAATAAAGAAATAAATTAAGAAGAGATAAATAAAGAAGAGATAAAAAGAGATAAATTAAGAAAAGAAAAATAAAGAAGAGATAAATAAAGAAGAGATAAATAATTGAAGAGATAAATAAAGAGATAAATAAAGAGGAGAGATAAAGAAGAGATAAATAAAGAAGAGATAAATGTAGTTCTGATTGGTTGAGAGGTCAGTTCTCAGCTGTAGTTTTGATTGGCTGAGCGGTCTCTAACCGGACTGGACTTTTACTCTACGGATCCGGATCTCCTAGCTCTGTAAAACGGAAATGACGTATTAGACCGCTGGATTACGGGAGAGAGAGAGAGAGAGAGGGAGAGAGAGAGAGAGAGAGAGAGAGAGACGGGCTCGAATCAGACGGTAGGAATCTGTTTGTTTATCTTTTGTTCTAAATGATATTTTTATAGAGGTGTTTGCTGCTTCAGGTTTATCGTTTGTTGCAGTTTGAGCAATGTCCCCATTTATGATGGGAGAGGAGCAGGAAGAGAGGGGAGAGGAGAGGAGGAGATGGAGAGAGGAATGGAGGAGAGGAATGGACGAGAGGAGAGGAGGAGGAGGAGGAGAGGTAGAGAGGAGAAGGAGAGGAAGAGCAGAGGAGAGAGGAGGAGGAGGAGGAAAGACGAGAGGAAGAGCAGAGAGGAGGAGAGGAGAGGGAGAGGAGGAGGTTGCTGTTGTTTTCATATTAACACGCTTGTCAGCGATGCTGTTTCTACACACCCCTGTGCTTTTATAGATAATGGAATGAATCAAAAATGCTTTTATAGCGAATAAATATTTTTACATTAGGATGTCATTAATTATAGCTGTGTTATAGATACAGTCTGACTAATGCTGTGAGATACTGACACTGTATCACACTGCAATAAGGGAATTTCTACATTTATATTCCATCCTAAGAGCACATTGTACCTTCACTACGTTTAGATACAGTAGCAATAGCAGCTGGCCTCCCTGCTGCAGTGTAGCAGGACTGGAGCTGTAGGTAGTTTGATTCTCCCGACACCAGGATACATGGGAAACTATCCGCTGGCTCTTTTTGAACTGTTACTGCTGTGTTATTGCAGGGCAGCTCCAATTCAACAGCTATTGTACACTGATGGCAATCCTGAGATCATAGTGCTTGCAAATTATACTGGTGAGCCAGACTAGTCATGAACTACAGCTGTGTTCATACAGGTGTATTTTTAACCATATGCTAGTATCTCTCAACCCTGGTCCTGGAGGCACCCCTACCCAACGTGTTTTAGAGCTTTCTGCTCATTAATAAGCCCTTCAGAATGCCATTCTGTCTTGAGTTGTGTTCATGTCAAATACAACTCAAAGAATTTCACACTGAGCTTCCATCCACCAAACTCTCCTCTGATTCTCAAGTCTTTGAGTCAGCCTTCTGAAGGGCAGACATCACTGAAGGATCTGGATGTGGGCTGAATGGTGTGGTAAGCACTGTGCTTGTAAGTGCCCACTGTTGACAGTAACGAGATGCAGACTGTCCATCTGCTGTCCATCTCTAGTTTGCTGAGACTACAGAAGGGTGCAGTTACATGTCATTTCCAATACACAGAGTAGGCCTAGGCTGTATGTGGTCATGTACTGGTCTAGGGCTTCTTCAGTACCCTGTTAAAATGATTTAAGAACTAGGGAATTCTCAAGAAGTTTCCTAAATTTGTTCGGTACCTGAGTCCACTATGCTGCCAATGCTGGACCCTTGAGTAAGGTCCCTTAACCTCTGCTCCAGGGATTTATAAACTGATATGTAAAGAGAAGATTGTACTGGACAGGTATATATGAATTTGAAGTCACATGAAGTTACACAATTACATTAATTGTCCTAAACCATGTCCTAGACAATAAATAAAGTAAAAAAACTCAGTATTGGTCATACTCTGTATTACCAGTGACATGTTGCAGCACAGGTTTCCAACAAAATCCAACCTTCACCAGTACATTTTTAAGAAGTTTTCTTAAAATTGTTCTTCACTGTCCAAACAAAAGTGTACATCAGATTTGGGCTGGACAATTTAATAAATACTGTCACATTTTAAACTGCATAATACAAGGTGTAAGTAATTACCATATTTGTAAAATCACAATATTTTCAGAGAGATGACATATTATTATGCCATAGAAACATTGTAATTAATGGAAGCAACTTCATAAATTTATTTCACAATTTTATATATCAAACAACATAATCAAGCACAATCCATGAAATAATACTAATGCCATTCTGCAACTGTTTGATTTTTATTACTTCATAATTTTTTTTGGCATCACAGATACTTTTTTTTATCTTATCTGTGATCATATCACCATTTCTCTGAAGTACACTGAGATCTGAGTTGTTTAGTCATCTTGCCCAGCCCTACTCCAGATTCATAATGTGTTTAACTGTCTAACTGTTTGAAGCTTTGCTCTGTTAATGATGGATCTTAATCATTATATAAGCAGAGTATGTAAGGCCATTTCCTCCACTTAAAACAATTGAGCATTATTCCTTATTAATTGAAAGTTATTATCTTGAGATTCTAAAATATCATTCTGATTTATCAGTATTTTGAAATATGTCTTTGACAGAAGTCATCATTTTGAGATCCTAAGTTGCTATTTTGCTTTCTTGATATTTTGAGATGATTTCCCATAATTTGAGATTATTTCTTATCTTGTCGATACTTTGTTTTTGATTAAAATAAAAATCATTTTTATTATGGTGTCAGGAATGTGTTTTTTATACCATTACCCTTGTATATTGAACAAATCCCAAATAAAAAGTAACATCGATGAATGGCAGAATTGTTTTGAAAACTGTAAGTGAAATTTCTTAGGAATGGTAGCTGAACAAGCCACTTTATGCTTATATAGAAAGTCATTAATTGGAAAACTCAATCTGTTACATGGATGGTTTGTCAGCGATGAATGTTTACCCAGTCTGCAATAATGTTTATCAGCAGCATTCTCTACACAGCATTGCTGAATGCTGTGTGTGGGCTGAATTTCCACGTTCTCTGATTTGAGAAGCTCCTCAGCATCAGGGCAGCATGCATGCAGCCTGCTATGTGTCCTATTTACAAATGACTCAGCGGAGTGCATGAAACAGCCATTACATAACCCATCAGATGAGGGCACAAGCGATGACTTTTTAAAACTACTGGTCCAGTGCTGCACATCAACTCCAATCTTACCTGTGATTGGAAAGTGACAGGTACACAAGCGTTATTTGTAGTCACACATTTAAGTCAGGTTTTGTTTCAACATAGTTACACCAAAAAGTATCTGCATTTTTTTTTGAGCAGTGCACTTCACACTTTTATATGATGCATTATGGAGAGCTTGATTTTCATAATTTACATCAATGACAACAGAGATCATTCCACTAATCTCCCCTGGATCAGCCTGTAAGCCTTCCCCATCTCTCTCTTTCTGTATCTCTGCTGCTTCTCTTTTTTTTTTTTTTCTTCATATTTACAGAAGACATTGGCAGGGCTGCTTAAGGGTTGTGTGTTTTGTGTATATATCTGTGATATTGAGACTAAATAAAGATAGATTATGTAGCTTATTTACCTTAAAACAACATCTTAAATATCATTGTGATGCTCCACTGGCTTTTAAACTCCCTCATTTGAGTCCATCATTTCTGGTGTGAAATGGTAAATTCTGACCTCTGATCTTTTATGTAGGTCTGATGACAGACTTAATTCATAATCAATATATGAAATATTAAACTGTAGAACTACCCATATTCGATTCCTACATAAGAATAATGTGAACATAGCATATATCCTCATAGTGGATGTATTTGTGCTGAGCATTGCATGCCAAGGGACTTCTAATGTGCATTTAAGTGGAAGAAACCAAACAAAGACAAACCATGGACTGAGGGAGTGGTGTGTGTGTGTGCACTGCCCAGCTCTCTCACTCGCTCCCTCCCTCCCTCTCTTATCCCCCCTTCCCCCTCCTTTCCTGCTCCCCATGGGCCTCTAGCATGTCTTTTTCCTGCTGAGTGACATTTCAGTAATGATGCTGTTTCTCCTCTCCTCCGCTCTCTGAAGGGTCAGGCTATGTAGGGTTTCTGAGGGACTGCACTCCGCTCTTAACGACCAATTCACTCGAGAAACTTTAGGTTTCTAACCTAAGCTCAGTAGCTCATATGTCCACAGGAGAGCTGCAGGACTGTGAGAGCCATTTAATTGAGTTTTGGGGTGAATATGTTGTACTGATGCTGTCAGTGTAAGGTTTGAACTAAGGTTCATGTTTTTTGTTACATTATAAACATTTGATTCAGTTAGTTTTGGTTTCACACTGCATTTTAATGAGTGCACTAAAGAATGTTGCACCATACATCCTGCCATCTCTCTACTTGACATTGACTGCTTGTTTTTTTGGGATGGGTGTCTGATGCAAGTGAGTTGTCAGTTCAGCAGGTTGCCTTTCCCATATAAAATGAACAAGCACATTAATACTGTTGCCACTAAATATTAAAGTATCACTACTACTAGCACCATCAACGTACTCATCACGAAACAGTTTGTTCCTGACATACAATAGCCCCCCGTGTCCCCTTTTTAGGTCAATGTACTATTTTTTGTCTACTGTTTTATTTACCCTTTAATTTAACCAGGCATGTCATTAAGAAGAAGTTCTTGTTTACAGTGGTAACCTGGCAAACAGCAGAATGGCACTTGAGGGAAATGGAAAATACAGAGTAGGAAGAAGGTGTGTGTGTGTGTGAGAGAGAGAGAGAGAGAGAGAGAGAGAGAGAGCAACAAATAAATAAATATAAAGGATTTATTGTTTAATGTAATATAGGCAGAAAGTCTGAACCATCCAAAAAGTGTTTTTCTCAATGCAGATGACCTAAACTGTGGTTCAGTTTGACCTCTTTTTTTCCTTTGCTCCAGCTATTTTGGTTCTCATCAAACAAAAAAATCTGAAGGTTCAGACCATACATCTCCACATTACAGCTCTGCTTGCCCAAAATCAAATCCTGGAAATCTTCTGTGCTGTTCAGCAGATGGCTACATTTTCTTTTCATACTTGGCTTTGACTTTTTTTCTTGAAATGGTCACTTCTCTCTGTCATCTAGTTTTCCTTTAAGTATATAAATAATTTACATTTATTTAACCATCCGTTTCCCATTCATTCATGTTCAAATTCCGGAAAGGCATGTTTTGTATCTTCTTTATTTTCATTCCCCCACATCTTCAGCATTATGAGCCATAAGCCTTCAGCAGACATTTGGGATCTGTGTTGGCAGCATGTTTGAGAATTGGGTTAAGCTTAGAAACTCATTAGGGTTGATGAGGGTATTAGGCCTTATATTTGGGTAGGGGCTCAGGCCGTATCCCCCTCTCTCCATATGCCAATAGAGCTTTGCTGGCATGCGCTATGGTGTCCGGACTTTGTAGGAGAATAAATGGGGAAAAAACAGGGTTAGATTTTCATCCCAAATGTTGTAATTTCCAGTTCCTACCCACTAACTTGGACTGCCCATCTCACTACCAGTGTTGGAATGATGGAAGTGTTTGCTCGGTCACATGAAGACAACCACCCACATCTTTTTCTACCATACACTGATAAGCCTTGGGTTCCCAGGTCCCTGTCCCCTTTTATGTACTTTCCCCAAACAGGTGACCTGAAGCACTTCAAAAACCTTGCCATTTTGGACAAGCTGTGATCCAGTCATCTGTCTATAGCTATTTGGGCCTTGTGTCTCCTGCATCTAATGTGTCGACAAAGTGTATTGATGTTGGATGAGACCAGTAATCAGCATCCTAGTGTTGCAGTAGTGATTTTGGACAAAGTAATAACATAACTATCAATGTACAGCCACAGTTCCTAAAGCCACTGACGTTGCATGAGAAAGTCCTATATACCACTGTCTCCGTCTGGGTAGTGCTTTTCTGTGAAATGACCCTCTCACATGATTACGTCACAATAACCAGCGGCTATTCCACCAGAACCCTGACGGCTGCTATTGTTATGCTCTTTAAAGAACCAATTGTTCATTTTCTAACATGGGAAAAGCAACAGAATTTAATAATTTAACAATATTATATTTAAATATTTAAATAATATTTATTGTAATGGACAAACTAATAGGTTATGGCAAATTCATTAGTTATAACTGTAATTATGACAATGTATACGTTTGTGTCCGGATGATGCTGTGTAATTTCTCACGGCAGTATGTGTGTTTGCGTTTTCCTGCGTTTGTGTCCAGATGATGCTGTACGGCTTCTCGCAGGGCAGAATGCTGCTATAATTACTCCCGCCTGCAGCTCCTCATGGGAAGCACATTAACACACACGAGTGGAACAGCAAGGATCGCAGATCTCACACACTCTAGTTCTCTAACATTCCACCTATGCATTTTATCTTTGTTTCTTCTTTCCCTGCTTCTCTCTCTCTCTTTGCTCCATCCTTTACATTAGTATTCACTCAATCTCTCGCCCTCCTGCTGCCCCCATCTGCTCTCCCTCTAAAATAGGTGCCTTTTTGCTGAGCCACAGCTGGTTCAGCCCGTCACACTCACTTATGACCCTGCTTCATCTTCAGCATTTCCGCTGTTTTTAGGACACCAGCTCTATGGTTTTAAACCCTGATTGCTTAAGCTTGTCAGCTCTGATGCCTCTCTGTCATGTGAATTGTTCCCAATCCTTTTTGCAAACCATGTTGGGGATTATTAAAGGTACTCGTCCTGAGTCTCATTTACTGCCTGCTGCTGTTGTCGTCCCTTTCAAACTTTGGACTTAGGCTTCAGTTTGTACCTGCTCCCTGACTGTGGACACGCTCTCCTGGGAAATGGTTAACAAAAGTCCCTGTTGCATAATGCTGTGCTGCAGACCTGACAGGGCAGTCCGTAAGTGTAGGATCCAACTCATGCATGCCTAACGAGGGTGTGTTGCTCGTCCTGAACCTCTGAAGAATGCAATGTGACCTGATGGCATTGGCTCCTTGAGATTAATATAAATTTAAGTTCTGAATTAAACAATTAATTTAACTGGTAGCAGTTTCAGTCACTTGATCAATAACTGAGGCATCAAAAGTCAACTTCTTGTTCTCTGTCATCGAGTCAGTGCGCATGAGGTAAATGCTGAGCAGCCAGGCAGAGCCGACAGCACTTGATTGGCCTATTCACTGCAAATTTTCCACAGCCGGGTGAATCCTTCCCTGGCCGATGTTGTTCGATGCTGGTTTTGTCTTATTCATGCACAAGACACAGGACCTATCAGACAGAGAGAGAGGAAAAAGTGTGTGCGTGTGTGTGTGTGTGTGTGTGTGTGTGTGTGTGTGTGTGTGTGTGTGTGTGTGTGTGTGTGTGTGTGTTTCATGCAAGAGACACAGGAGCTGTTGGTATGTGTGTTCCACTCCTGCTGAAATAGTAATGAAGTGTGTAACGGAGCTGGCACATGGTTGGCTCTCTTTCAGCCCAGCCCTTATGCCAGGAATAGGACTGAGAGGTGGACAGAACCATATCTCTAGCACTGATGCTTCAGCTACCTTGACCAGCATGGAATCAGCATGCAGAATCAGTCATATGCTAGCTTCTGGAATTCATATTTCAGCCAGAAAAAAATAATGATAATTGTGAGCCTGATTCAGGATTTCTGGTGAATAAAGATTTTTAATATAATTCAGTAATTTGCTAAGTTGAAATATGAATAACAAAATAGAATAATCCCCCTTGACTCCATAAAGAACCATGTTCTAGACCCAGTTTTAAATATTGACCAGAATAACTGAATCTGGCAGCTCAAAAGTGTTATTGTTCTAAAAATAGGTCACATGATTTCTTATGAAAATATTTTAGAGTTTGCAAGTCATGCAAATGAGTTAAGCATAAGCGATGACGGACCTTATGCCAGTATCTGACGTGTGATTATTCACGTGTCCTGTTGCGCATGATTTCCTGACTTGTGCTTATATGTTAGTAGCACCATTTGCAAGTGAAGTATGCCTCAGAGAAGAGTTCAAAAGCAATTTGAACAGTAGGAAGCGTTCAAGAGGGGTCACATCATAGGGGTCTGGGAAACGGGATGATCTTAACAATGTATTACGTGCCATATTGGTCATGTGGATATTACCATAGCATGCTGTTGGCGGCAGTGGATGGAAGGCACGCACCATTGCCCTACACAAACCACAGAGAGGGAGAACTGACAACCAACCAATCAGACAACCAACGAATCTATTTGTGCGCCATTCCAACAGTTGCATCGCCAGACCTAAATGTGTACATGAATGAGGTCACAGGCACACATTCACACACTGTCCTGTGATGCATCCACAATGGTCAATCATAAGAAGAACTCAGATGAGCCACACTCCCACTGTGGGCATACAGAAGAAATCTGGAACCAATCTATGTTCTTCAAACTATCTCCTAAGATCTCAACTAATTTCTTCAGTATTCTGGAATTTTTATACTGAAGATTAGACTGCTGAGATACATGGTTTAAAATAATGTGCTAAGGTATCTAAAACCTCGCCACAGGTCAGTAAAATTGGTGTGGCCTATTTGGATATTAGTCCTATTTAGAACTAATATTGTTCTCTTAGAAATGTGAACGCTGAGGTTAATTATTGTGCCTAGAGTTTAAGGACACAAGTGAAGCATCTTAGGCTGCAGACAGGTTCTTGGAATGGTTTGGTAAATGTTCAACCATAATGTTGCGTGCGTGTGTGTGTATACATATATATATATATATATATATATATATATATATATATAATCTTTCCCATGCTGCTTGATTGTTCTTATGCAGTTCCTGCAGATTTTGTGGTAGGTGTGGAGTGTTGATCCAGTACTATCCCACACATTTCCGGGGATCGGTCTGGTGATGCAGAGACAAAAGTTGAACTAGTCACTGAAGCTGCCCTCTTCCATTCTGCTATTAATTAGTGACAGTCTGGTTTGACACCATTTCATTCTTCAGTGATGTTGATATTCTGTTAAGGCCAGTCATCTTAATGGTCTGCATGCATGTAATCCTGCCAATGGTGCTGGCTGATCCCTGTTCGCAGGATTTCCACAATCATAGCTAATCTATTGGTTCTCTATTTCTGTGGTTCGTGGTGGTCTCCTAGGTCGTTCATGGTGCTGGTGTGTGCTTCTATCCACTGCCTATACTTTATCTATTTGTTGTACTGAATACCTTGTTGTCCCTTTGCTGCTGTAACAGTGTGAATTTGCCCACTATGTGATTAGTAAAGCTTTATCTTCTCTTATCCTATTCCTTCTGGGTGCAACTACTTTTTTGACAATGAGTGTATATTGTTTTTGAAACATTTATTATCTCCCTTTGAGAGTCTCAGACCTGTATGCTTTAAATAGATGAACTGTGATACCATAGAGAAACTGCTTTTGGTTTCATGAAGAGACATGAAATATGTAAGTCTAAAGAACCTAACATGAAGGTTCATATTCAATTTAAAGGGTCTTCACTCTCACGCTTCTCTTTTACAAATGTGTTTTTATGGACGCAAAAGTTCCTCTATGGTTCTTCTTTGGCATTGTTCACTTGAAGAACCTTTGTTTGTAGAGTCTTCTAGTTTTTGATCATTTGTTGGTTGTTTTTTGCTTTTGTTCTCTGCTTGCCAGAGCAGAACTAATACTGCAGCTGGTGAATTACAGATAGCTGGTTTGTTTCCTGCTTATTTATAACTCTTGATTAAGTGTCGCCTAACTATGCATTTTATTAACATATCATTAAAGCCAATTAGGCCTGCTTTAATACGTCCCAATTAGCATAAAATGTAGGTTATGTCTAAATTTTGAATGAAAGTGGGATCATTTCAAAGGCATTCGTATTATTATTATTCACAGTACCGTATTTCTAACAGTTCTTTGAAAATGTCTCAGAATTATAACAGCCAATAAATGTCTGAATGAATTTGATGGAATATTTCATTAAAAATAAAATGTGATGTATTGTGTGAGCTGGAGGAGAGCAGTAAAGCAGATGTGACTTCGTGCTGCAGCAGCTGATCCCGTCTTTGTCTGCCGCAGGTCTGAATCTGGGTTTCATTCACAATTGAACATTAATCACAAAGACTGGCAGCAGTCATGTGTGAAATGACTTAATTTTAATGTAATGGCTTATTTTACTCTGTTCTCGCTTTTATGTGTGAATAAGGACACTGGTCTTTGTCACTCCTGTGGAGTGACTGGGGAAAACGCTCCAGCCCCTTAGGGTGTGGCTGGGGGCCAGAGATTTGACATGGTCTTTCCCCCAGTCTTCAGCCGGCCCCCCTCACATATAACCACGCCCACATATACCCCAGAGGATGTCACTGAATGTACCAGGCATGGGCAGCTGTTCATTAATCCCATCCTGTGCCAAAGCACATACTTATTTACCCCTCCAATACGAAACGTGATACAGATAGCACAGATATTTATTTTAACCAGAATACATTTTTATCACTTTACCGGTTGCCTTTCGAGTTACAGTTCACAAAATTATAGCAACATTTAATTCAATATGAAACTGAATTGATATCATTTAATTTATTAATAATGAAGTTACTCAGATATGGTGCACTTCTGTTGATACTTTGTTTTCTGTAATACTTCTATAATACAGTAATCATGAGCTACTACAAGCACACACACACTCACACTAGCTGTAGCTAACGCCAAACTAACACACACGGAAATTTCAAAGTATGTTAAATGCAAACTAACACACTAACACTGAGGTAACCTGCAATTTTCAAACTGTCACATGAACTGCACACTTGTGCTGCAACAGATGTGCTGTAAATTAATGCTACAGGCT
This sequence comes from Acestrorhynchus altus, assembly GCA_034509495.1. NCBI lineage: Eukaryota > Metazoa > Chordata > Actinopteri > Characiformes > Acestrorhynchidae > Acestrorhynchus > Acestrorhynchus altus. The sequence continues at coordinate 27,746,715 of CM067509.1, forward strand.
TGAACGCATTATTGATTACTATGCGTGTAAAATTGAGGAACCTGTCTTGAACGATTGAATATTTGATATGAAATATTATTATATTTTCACCTTTTTATTGGTTTTACCTGTGATTAGTCAGTAAATGCACGTTTAGGCTTTAGTTCAACTTGGTTTAAATACTAAATCTGGGTCATTTTTAGCATCTGAATAATATATACGTTGCTTTTAACTTTTTCGTAGAAAGTTTAGAGATAATGGGATCGGTAGTCCATTTCCACTTCTCAGTATTTACATGCTGATTGTTATGAATCACTTCTGGAGTTGTCTTTTTGCTCTTGTGTTTGTACTTCATACCTGTCTATTTAGAGCATTAACCTGCATCTATATTTGGAGCGGGGATTCCCCTGCTTTAAGACTCTGCACTGTACAAAAGATTAACTCCAGCTTGAGTAGCTCATTGTTGATACAGTACACAAACCTTCACAGACTCATCTGTTAACGTGCACACACAGACACATGCGCACACACACACACACAAATAACCTTTTCCTTCCATCCCTTCGGAAAGTGAGATTCCGAGTGATCTGAGAAGCTGGGTTCTGCCCTCAGACCTCTGACCTGCCTGTGTGTATTTGTTTGCAGGTGAAGCGGAGAAGAGGAGAAGGGACTGGGCTGGTATCTGAGCCTTCTTCAGACTCAGCATTGGGATATGCTAACCACCCTTCCATCAGGTAAACATCCTCACCTCTTTTTTTTGCCTTTTTTTCCCTCAATGTGATTTCCAGCGAACACATTTGCACAAGAAGGCCTCAGGTTTCAGACTATTGTAACTCTCATGCAAAATCTTGTATTTCCAAAGTATCAACTTTACAGGAGAAGGAACAAACTTTCCTGATTTTCAATGGGAATCATGACCTTTTTGAAACAACTGCCACATTCAAGTTATATCAAAACCTGATGTTTTGGTCTTCGGGTTTTTGAACATCAATTGCCCTTTAAGGGAATGAAGTCATGTGCGTGCATACTGATATTTCACTTGGGGGTTTGTTCCAAAAGTGAAACAGATCAATTGATATTGTACAGTTAAAGACACATAATACATGGACACCCATGGACACCCTGTTCTACCAGATTGCAGTTTATTATAAATTGTATTGTACAGGGAATAACTAATCAGATCAGGATACAGAATTAATACTGGTTTGATACCAGTGCTCTGTTGAGACATTTGCTTTAGTTGTAGCAAAGTATTGACACATACAGTGCATCTGGAAAGAATTCACAGCACTTTACTTTTTGTACATTTTGTTATGTTACCGTCCTATTTCAAAATGGATTCACTGTAGAATGGTTTTGGCTAAGTGATGAGCAGTGTCTGGTCTCCTGCAGACATGATGCTTGGCATTCAGTCCAAAAATTTAAATCTTTTTGCCTCTCATGGTCTGAGAGTCATTTAGGTGCCTTTGCCAAACTCCGATCGGGCTGTTGTGTCTTTTACTGAGTGGCTTCCATCTGGCTGCTCTACCACACAGGTCTGATTGGTGGAGTGCTGCAGAAATGGTCATCCATCTGGAAGTTTCTCCTCTCTCCACAGAGCAATGATAGTGCTCTGTCAGAGAGGCTTGTGTCGGTCACCTCCCTGAATACTGCACTCCTACCACGATTGCTCAGTTTGACCAGACGACCAGCTCTATGAAAAGTCCTGATGGTTCCAAACTTTGGGCCACATTGGGACCTTCATTGCAGCACATTTTTGTACCCTTCCCTAGATCTGTGTCCTGATACAATCTTGTCTCTGGGGTCTACAGACATTTCCTTAGACTTCATGGCTTGGTTTGTGCTCTGACATCTACTGTCTACTATGGGACCTTATATAAACAGGTGTGTGCCTATACAAATCGTGTCCAATCAGCTGAATTTACCACAGATGCCCAATCAAGCTGTAGAAATATCTGAAGGATGATCAATTTTAAGAGTCATGGCAAAGGCTGTGAATACTTACATTCATGGTATAGGTATGTTTTGTTTTTAATAAATTTGGAAAGATTTCAAACAAACTTTTTTCACATTGTCACATGGGGTATTGTGTGTAGAATCAAATCCATTTTGGAATTAGGCTATAACAACAAAATGTGGAAAAAGTGAAGTGCTGTAACTAATTTCTGGATACACAGTATATCAAGTTAGACTGCACATAAACATTAAGTCAAACACATGTCTCTTGTTGCAGCTTTTTTTTTTTACTATTTGAACATATTTCTTACCCTGAGCATGTGAGCTTATGTTATACTAAACTGTAACAGGTTATGGTACATGCTGTACTGTACTGTACTGTACCCTAACCTTTACCTGGAACCAGGGCAAATAACCATAAACATAAATATACAGCAGAGTACAGCTAGTGTACCATGGCAGAGATGGTCAAACTCCATTTTTTAAGAATGATCTACATTCTAGTTTGTCTGGTCAGTATCAGCAATGATGATTAGGGTTGTGAATAGGCAGAAACATCACAGTACAGTATGAATCACAATATGAACTGCATGACACAGTGACATCTACAACAGGCTTGTTTGAATTGCCATTTGATTTAAATTAAACAATGAAAAAGAATGAATAAATACTTGAAATTATACATTTTTATTCATATTTACATTCCAAGTAAAAAGTGAAAAATGAGTGAATGCATATTTAATGCATATTTCATGTCCAAACATGGAGACATGTTCACAAAGAGAAATCGGACCATTCCGAGTGTATGTTTGATTTAGTGAGACCCTGATAGAAGTGCAAATAAACTGTTTATTACTACTGCTTGAACTAATCTTGATGTACGATGCAGCCATCTCAGATGCCAAATTGACTTTCACAGTAGGAAATCTGACTTGTGGGGTGTTCCAGTTAAAATGTCTCAATCAGAAATTCAGACATTCCAGTTCAAATGGGACAGTTTGAGCACTTAAGGACTGTAATATAAATGTAAGGGTTGGAGCCCAGTGAAGTGGAGTTGTTTCTTCATTTATAAACTCAAAGGCAATAACCCAACTCATGGATTGCAGAAGATGGCAACCAAGCTGGTCCCAAAACAATTGATTGCTAGTAAATCAGGTGTTTGGACAGGCCATATATTTTTTCCCACCCTTTGTTTGAGTTATGAGTTTGTTGTTTTATTGTGCACATATTTTTATTTTATTTTTTTATTGTGCATATATATATATATATATACACACACGTGCACATTCATACATTTTTATTGTTGTGAAGCACTTTGTAGTCTTTCTTGGAAAAGTGTTTTATAAATAAACGTTTACTTACTTACAAAGGTAGGATTGAAGTGCTCACAATAAGGTCATATTGGATGTCTTCATTTGCATCATAGAGGCATATCTACCAGTCAGATATATTTTACCAAGAGGTACACTACCCAAAAGTAGCATCTGAGCTTCACTGGGCTGCAGGAAGCACTTTATGATCTTTAATGAAAGACAAAGTGTCTAATCAGACCACACCTGTAATCATTCACACATCTGCCTGAGACAGAACTGCATGCCAAGTTTTGCATCAATCTGAAATGGCGGTAGGTGTTTTGTTTTGTTTTTTCAGTATTTATGTTTCTGTTTGTCTGTCATTGTGTATGTCTCATGCATGCTTGGTGGTTAAAGTTGACACGAGCAGAAGATTCCACAGCTGTGAGTTCACCTTGAAACTGAAACACGACTGCCTCTCTTTGTATGAAACCCTCCACTGTCAGTGATTTGCGATTCAGGAATGCTAACCACTGAGGCAGACTGACTCTTCTGCTTCATCTGATTTCCTGTCAACATTCATTTTTTCATTAATTTGAGACATATACCTTTGAATGCCATAACCATGAAAAAATCACATTAGTGTAATGGATAAATCAATTCCGTTATTCTTCAGAATTCTTTTTTTTATGCTTTATTTAGTAGTCAAATGTTCGCAAAGAATACACACACAATTGGAGTGAAAAACCAGATCCATACATCTTCTGTTGGAAAGGCTGTTCCATTGTATCTTCTAATCTTTTCATTTTTGCATCTCCTCCAACACAAATAAGCCATTGCTGTTAAGCGCTGGTGGAGGTGGTTGCTTGATTGTTGGAGGGCTTCAAACTGGGTCATGTTTGCCCGATGGCCAAGCCTTGATGTCCATAGAAAATACCACGGCACGCATTCAAAAAGCATCATAGACTAAGTATCCAGGCTGATCTCTGAAGGGATTTGTGTTGTTATGGTGCTGGTTTCAGTGTAAAGCAAGGCTGATCCAAAATCAGGACCTGCACAGGGAAAGTACTTGGCCAGACCCGTGGCAGACAGTCCCTGCACCTGTATTATTCTGGCACTAATGACATGGAAATTTGTGGAGAAGAACTCTCTCAACTCTCTCCTCTGGCTCCTCATGTGCCCTCAGGAATGTCAGCCTCCATTCCACATTGTTTAGTCTTCCATGTTTTTTTTTTGGTTGTAATACGGTTTTATTTGCATAACGCAGGTGTTTATTTTACTTTAGACGATCTGGGGCTAATTCTGGTGCAGCTTTAGGTATGTGAAGGCTTAAGGAGAAGCTTTGGATAGCCAGTATCCCCCTGTTTCTATAAATATCACTGTATGCCAATGATTAGCCAGTTGTGACGTCAAGAAGCTGACTTATTAATCTGGCTGTTTTTCGGGCAGTACAAGAATGGGGATTCATGCTGCGCACTTGGTTATAAATAGCAACTGCGAGAATCTCAGGGAAAGAAGTGAGATCTCAGTCACATGCATGCACGTGTGCAAATGAAATCCCATTTGGTGCAAACAGGAAGGCAGTGGATGCATTTGAGGACATGCCTGCACAAAGGTGCTTAATATAAGCAGTGTTCTCTCTGCTCTCCATCTAATTTTGCTCCCAAAATCTCCCCCCGCCCCCCATTGTCTGGGTCTGGGTTGCCCCTACCCTCCTTTTCTCCTCCCGCCCTCCTCCTGTGTGTGTTTATGTGTGTGTGACAGAGATAGAAAGAGTGTGTGTTTGGTGCTGCGTCATGTCTGCGTCACTAGGCCCCTCCATTCATGAAAAGTGTGACGCAAGCACCAGCTTGCTGCCGCCCACTCCTTCGCTTGGAAACTGCTTGCATTCTCTATCCCTGATTCTCTCTCCTCCCTCATACCCTCCCTCCCTCCATCTATCCATCGGATGTTTTCTGCATCTCCCTGCTGAAGCAGAACCATGCATCCCGGCTCCTTCAGCTGTGAGTAATCTCCTGCTCTGCTTGTGTGTTCTCTGCATACATGTGTGTGTTTTACAGTGGTCCTAGTCCTGGGGTACCGCCCCAACACAATACGTTTGAACATTTTTGTGTTTATATGTTGTATTTCTCCAAACATGCCCAATTGAGTGATTTGCTCTTTTTCAAACCTTTCATAAGGTTAAAAAAGGAATGTCAGAGCAGAGGAATCACTACAATGGGAACAAACACTGTTTAAGAGGAATAGATATCTGATGTTTACCCGGCGTCCCTTTTATTCCAAAGTCATTTAAACTGTGGATGTGCCTGTAAGTAAGGCGCATAGCTGGCAGCCTTGCCTGCATGTGTGCGTGGCTGAGCTATATTTGGCTCAGCCAGTGATGCTGGGGTTTGATGCAGTAGTTCTCTTCCCACTGCCCTCTGCTGAAGGACAGGCAGTGGGACTGGCAAGGGTAGAACACACCATATCCTCCATGAACATGTTACCACCAATCTGTGTAGAGAATGGAGTTCCTGCCTCTTAAAACAAGCAATTTGCAATGATGTTGCTCTCTTCCTTTCCCTGATCCCACTCTATCCTGCTCTTCAATTGTGTTTCTTTCCTTTCTCTTTTTCCCCCTCTCTCTCCTTGCTGACATGAAGGCTGCCTCCACTGCTAAGCGTGTTTATATAATGTCGTCCCGGCAGCAAGCGGTTTACAGACACAGAGGGAGTGAGATCGAGAGAGGGAGAGCGAGAGAGGGAGAGCGAGAGAGGGAGAGCGAGAGAGGGAGAGCGAGAGAGAGAGAGAGAGAGCGAGAGAGCAAGAGAGAGAGAGAGAGAGAGAGAGAGAGAGAGAGAGAGAGAGATCCCTTACCTCTTGCCGGTAAGCAGTGCGTGTGTGTGTGTGTGTGTGTGTGTGTGTGTGTGTGTNAACTTACAACAATTCCATTAAATACAGTGTTAAACACAGTTCACAGCCATCAGTAATCAGAGATGGAGGAGCGTTTTATTAATGCGGAAATGACGGGCCTGTCTCACTCATGTACACTCAGCACACCCCAGTCTTCAGTGTGTGAGGAGCCAGGGGTGTCTCTGTAGTCTCTTACCACAGAGTCGGTCTCACCGGTGTCAGAAAGAAGGGACATGTGTTCCTCCGAGCCCTCACTCACTCCTCCCTCGCTCGCCATTGCTCTTCTCTAACCTCCTGCTCTCGCGCCTTTCTCTCTTTCTCTCTTTCTGTTACAGCCACTTGACTGTCCGCCAAGAAACTGTCGCGCAGTCTACCCAGCCTACTTCCTCCACACGGCTTTAGAAAGAGAGAGAGAGAGAGAGAGAGAGAGAGAGAGAGAGAGAGAGAGAGAGAGAGAGAGAGAGAGAGAAGCTACAGAATGGAAGAGGGCTACACCATACATTTTTTAATTATCACAATAGATGCCTACAATATGTAGGTGTTTGGGTCCTCTACCCAGTCAAATTGTTTATTGTGTGCTGTCCAATCCTCAGTGAGTTTTCTGTGGGTGTTTGGATTCATCCAAGGCATTCATCCAACATATGTAACTAATTTCAATTAAAAAAATGCTTTTAAGTGTGTCACAGCAATGGCTCATGAATTAAGGGAATATAGCAGTTGTGATAAATAGCAACACCAGTATCATCCAACGTACATCTCATACGGACCTGACAAACGTGACATTGTAGTATTATCTGAGCTGCCTTCTGAGTCAGTCCCTCCCACCCCTCACCCCTCTCTCACATGTAAAAAGAGAGGCTTCAGCCCTAGTCCTGCTGCTAATGGACCCTTCAATGTGAAGTATTGATTTTTCTGCATTTCTAGAGGTTTTTAAGGGCTCAAGAAGGCCATGGAGGGAGGGGTGATGGAGCTGGAGAGAGCGAGAACAAGAGAGATGGAGACCAGAACAGATCAGACCCTCCTATGGTCCCAGGAAATGAATGATGTTAAAGCTTATTGGCCTTAATGGGCTTTGTGTACATTTTCAGGACTGGGCTGAGAAATATATGTCAGAAACAAGTGCAAACACATGAGCGTTGCTTTTTGGTCACAGGGCTTGCTTATGCTTAGGTTTACAGATTATGAAACACTTATTACATATAGATGCTGACATATTTAATATATATAACCTTCAATTTCTACTGAAACAAAGGGTAATAAAAAGAGTTTACTCTACTTTGGTTAAAGTAACTGTCTCTACTGTCCAGGGAAGGATTTCAACTAGAATTTGGGGAATTGAACTGTTTGTGTGATCAGGATGTTGGATGATCACCACTCTACCTCATCCCCATATCATATTGGATGGAGCATCATCATTCCAGAGAAGACAGTTCCACTGCTCCACAGCTCAGTGCTGGGAGGCTTTATATCCCTCTAGCCAATGCTTAGTATTAGGTCAATTTCCAACATGTGCTCCAAAGGCTCCAATTCTATTGGGGGTACTTCTCAGGACTAGACAAGCTGTGTGAGTGAATTTGCACATCTGTGTCAGCAATGGGAGGAAATTAAAGTAGCTGAATGTAATCCTTAGAAGTGTCCTCAAACATTTGGACATGTAATGTTTGTATGTGTGCCAACTCTTTCCTGTTGCCATGTGTGTTCTATCTCTTGGGCACACTCCCTCTATCTCATTCTAATGCATGTCAGAAGCAGCCTTCTGTGATGTGGTTGATTGTCGGCATGCTGGCTTTTGTGCGTGTGTTGGTTTAAAAGCTCAGTACCAATTGTTAAAGGGAGCAGCTGGTCAGCTGTGCGGCTTCTCTCCTCCTCCTCTCTTCCCCCTTTCCTCATGTCCTGCCCCTCCCTTGCTCCCTCACTCCCTTGCTTGCAGCACTCTTTGCATAGAGCCGGCTCCTCTTGTGTCCTTTGTAGTCGCTCTGGGATCTTTTCCCATTTGAGCTGCTCTCATATCAGTCCGGCAGCACCGCTGCCTTGTTTTGTATCTTCATTCTCTCTCTCTCTCTCTCTCTCTCTCTCTCTCTCTCTCTCTCTCTCTGTGTTTTTCTCACTCTTTTGGTGCATGTTTGCTCTCTGTTCTTTGCTTTGTTCTGCCCATAAAGTCAAAGAGCTGTACTTTGGTGAGGTAACCCTATTGTTTAGTCCTCTGTTGACTCGAGGCTTAGGCCTGGGATAAAAACTGTTATTACACTGTTTGGTGTTGTGGAGGGCCCAGCTAGAAACTGCATTCCACCTCTTACACTTTTCCTCATTTGGTGAGGTGGGATGAGAGAATGGGATTTCTGAAGCAAATGAAAACATTAAGACATTAAAGGAACAATGAGGATTATATTTTCTGTAATAAATGATAAAAAGATTGGGATCTCTCATCAGATATTTAAGAAACAGGACAGGTTAAAGCACTGTCATCTCTTGTCAGTAGCATTTCAGCCAGCCTTTTTTTTACTAGAACTGTGTGGTACGTCACGGTAATCTGTGTGGACCTGCTGCTCATCACTATTTCCATCTTCTGGGTTGGCAGGTTTTAAAACACAACAGTGGTGCTGCAGCCATGGAAGCTAGAAAGCAGGCTGGTTCATTTCACTAAGGACAAAGTTATATAAAATCCACTTGAGCTCGTTTATAATGTGCAATCCATGAAAACGCTGTAAATATATTCATTAGCTGATTGACGCTTGCCATGGTAGAAGTTCTTAGAATCATCTTGCACACGTTCATGTAGGTTCAATGCAATGACTGTATATATACAGTCATTGGTTTAGCGTCCTCAGTCTGGTACATGAGTTTCACATATGGGGAGGAGGAGGTCGGACAGACCGCTCTCTCTATGGTGTTTTGAATTTGGACTGCTACTACCTTTAAATATTCAGTTATTTTTTAAAGAAATGTGGACATATCAATATATGATCTTCTGTCAAACAAAATCTTTAGACCAAAAGGTGAGAAGATGCCAGTTCCTACAGAGGAAAAAGCAGATATTGATATTTCTGATATTTCTTATGACTGTTGACTGGTCATTGACATCAACTGGGAGAAAGTTATCCCCACTCCTCCACACAGAACTCTTTCAGTTATGTAATGATTGAGGGGTTTCTTACACACACAGTCTGTTCCAAATCAGGCATTGACTTGGCCATTCCAGAGCTCCCCATTTTATCGTGTGAGCCATTCCATGTCAGATTTACTGGAATGATTTGGGTCATTGTCATGTTGCATGGTCCACCTCCATTTCAGCTTTAGCTTTTAGAGAGAGGGTCTCACATTTTCCTTAAGCGCCACTCTTTGATACAATAAATAATTCATAACCAATTGTAAGATGGAGAGCTCGCAGGACGTGCTGCTTCAGAGCAGCCCCAAACCATGACATTTTCCACCTCTGTGCTTGGCATGAGGTTCTTGTGCTCTGATTCTGTGTTAGGTGGTTGTGTGTGGGTTTTATCAGGGGTTGGTACTACAAAGACACAAACACATTGAGATGCCTTCTTCTCCTGCCTTCTGCGTGTCTGCAGTCTTATTTTAGAGCACTGCAGCATCACTGCTTATGTGACTCATAACACTCACTGCCCACTAACCACATTCACTCTCATTTACATTTGGCTTCTTGTTAATGCTTCCATCTTGATGTTTGTGTAAGTAATACAGTAATGCATAGTGTAATGTTATGGAACAGAATAGCGAAAGAGGAAGCATGTGTTCCATTGTCATAGTAACAATGGTAATTAAATAATGGTCATCCACCCACAGTGTACATATGCCCACTCTCTTCAGGTCTTATTAATTAGGATTAGAAGTAAACAAGAGTGCACTCAGTCATTCCTTTTTCTAATGTTCCTGCAGATTCAAATGCAACGTCAGACATTCCTCCACTAATGCTCATGTATTTAGGCCAGTCATATCCTTCTGTATGATTCTAATTTTAGCAACAGCCTCAAGTAAACAGCGTCACAACACAGCACAGTGGAGCTGGAATGTGCTTAACCTGCTTGCAGAGCAAGAATTACTGCATCAGAGCCACACGCTCTAGAGCAGGTCATCAAAACCACATGTATGGGAGTGTTTGTGTTTGTAATCAGTGCCAGGTGCAACTCAAGAACGTCAAGAAGTTCTTTTCACCATGTGACTGAAACGTCTTGAAATTAATGCGTCTTTTAGATCTGCATTGGTATTTTGGCAGCAGATGAAACCTTTTTACTGCTGTTGGAGACTTCTGTATGCACCCTGCTCTTTGGCTGAAACTGCTCGGATGGTCTGTGTTGGCAATTGTTTTAAATGTTCTCCACTTATAACCTGTCTGATCTCTAAATATAGGATTTCTAAATGTTCTGAGATGTTTTCAAATCCATCCTCAGATTAATCTGCACCTTCAACCTGCTTTTTGAAGGCCTTCGTTCAGAGAGCTCTTTGGGTCTCACCATGGTGATACCACTTACAACAACAAACCAAACTAAAAGACAGGATCCTCCAAAATGAGTGTGTTTGTATACCATATGCTCATTTGAAACTTTGACTTCTTAAGAGGGTTTGCATTTTCAGCCAGTCCATCATGCTGTCCAGTCTTCAAGGGCAAACAGTAAACCATAGACAGTGGATTGCTTTTCCTTACGCCAACATTGGCTCAGATTTCAGAGTAAAGGAGCTACTGCAGCTAATGGAATGTGTGTAGAGAGACATCACTAAAAGTATGTTTCTGAGCTATGCATGCTGTACATGTTGCTGCCCACACAATATTTATAGGACTAGCTTAAAACCAGGTAAACTTGTACTCAGGTTGATGCTCCTCTCTATGTTGATTTTCTCGCAATTTCTTTCTTAAAATCTGCTTTATATATATATATTTATAAAGATGCCATATAACGCATTTGTTCAGAATTTCAAGTTGTTCTTTGATATTTGACATATGTGACTAAATCGGCAATGTGGAGAATGTTACAAAGTAACCAGTGTAATTGTATTACCTGAACTTATACCTAACCTAAACTTAACCTAACCCTTACCCTAACTCTAAGCTTCACTGTAACATGAGCTTAACCTAAACTCAGCCGAACCCTTATGATTCAACTAAGCCTGAACTGAATCATAGTGCAATGTCAAATTCGTACAGTTTCTGCATGTCCATTCATTATTTCTTAGAATCTCCATTACAGGGAAAAGCTGGATTTTTGGTGTAAATGAAAGGCTAGTTTATGTGTATTTGGTAAAATAATGTCACCAGTGGACTCTATGCATCCCACCTAGCATACACACACTTCATTGGCTTCCTCATTTCAACCATTGGTAGAGACCCACTGTGGAGTTCCCTCTGGTTGGCCTAGCCTTTTTCAGCCTCGCTTCCATATTGTCCTAACGAAGCTATTGCGTTTAGCATAAAGAGCCTCACACGTGGCTTTCTGTATTTTGCTTGATGCGTGCAAACTTTGTGGGTGTAAATGTAATGAGCAGGTTTGGGTGTTTGGAAATTAGATGTTCTTTTCAATAAGGAGACAACAGTGTTTATGGTTCATGATTTGTCAGTTCCATATACCCATGTACTGACATTACTGAATTGTGCAGATAACTACATTTTTTTTTCTATGACATATTTAAATGAAATGTGAGAAGCCAGTGCGACTTCATTATTCAGTGAATCACTTATATAAGACACATCAGGCAGGATAATGTACACCCGCATAGATGATACTGCTCCAGGCTTTTGTCCTCTCAGTCTCCTTTACTTTCTCTGGTCCTTCTATTTCTCACCACCGTGGCACAAAAAGACATGCCTGAATGCATGGCCATAGTTGTTCCACATAGGGTATATGGCCAAAAGTTTATGGACACCCCTTCTAATGACTGCATTCAGCTGCTTTCTGTTGCTTCTGTTGCTGACACAGATGTGCAAATGCACACACACAGCTTGTCTAGTCCTTCTAGAGAAGTACTGCCTATAGAATAGGACATGGGATAGATGAGTATAAAGCCCCAGCACTGAGCCATGGAGGAGTGAAACTGTGTTCTCTGTAATGATGCTGCTCCATCAAATACTAGGGGATGGGGATTACGTGGGGTTGTGATCATCCAACATTGTGACCTCAATAGCACTCTAGTCACTGATTACAATCAAATCCTCACAGCAATGCTCCACAATCTAGTAAAAGCCTTCCCTGGACAGTAAAGACAATAACGCCAACAAAGCAGGATAATCTCTTTCAGAAACAATGAAGAAACAATGCCATATATATGGCAATATTTTATTGTTATTATAATTTGATTATATTTTTCTGTGCACACCATGGTACTCAAATAAACATGGCTACCTTAAGGGAAACACTTTGTCTCTGTGTACAAATATCATGCTGTGATATTACCCTACTGGGAAGTGTGACATTTCTTTGTAGAAATCTCTAGATGATTGAAGGCTGCTGGATTGTTTTTATGTTGTTTTGGATTGGATTTGAGCAGATAGGTCTAAGCTGGAGTGCTTTTAGGCATGTGACCTTTTGAACAGCGGCCAGGTCATTTTCTCCCAGCACAGCGCTGAACTGTTTACTCTACTTCTGCCCCGCTCAGAAAAGATTATAGGTTTACCTGCCTACCTCAGTTCAGAGCCCTGAGGGAGGGGGTGGAGGAAGGGAGGGAGGGAGAGAGAGAGAGAGAGAGCGCGAGAGAGAGAGAGAGTACTAAAGCAGCTTTACACATGGACCCATATTTTAGTCTGCAAATCAGGAGGCAGGAAAGTCCCGTACTGCACTCCCACAAGGACACTGTAAAGTCTAGGAAGGAGTGTAACCTGGAAGACCTTAAAGGACCATCATGCAGCAAATGCTGACCAGGATTGAAGCAATGGATTGACTGAGATTCCAACTAAGGCTTAGGGTTTTGGACGTTATTGAGGAATGGCCATCACCAGCACAGAGGTACCACCACAGAGCCATTGAGTCTTTACACCTGTTGTCTTCCTGAACAAATGGATCAGCTCAAGTCTCAAAGTAGTACATTAAAAAAAGTAGTACATTTAATTTACTTCATTCAAAAATGTGCTTTACTGTTGATACTGGGCAATAATTTACTTACTGATTGGGGCTGCTGTGATTCACCACATCATTTGCAGAGTAATGATCCATATTTGAATGTGCTTATTTTTATTGCTGCTTCTTAAACATGCTGTGTGTGTTTTCAGCACAAGAATATTCAAGCTGTAGTTTGATGGTTTCTCTTTAATAAATCATACTTTGACAGTCTTCATTAGGTTTACACATAGGCTATAATAACTTATATTTTCATGAATTGCTGAAATTGTAGTCAACCCGATCAGCCATAATGTCTTACAGTCTTCCTACAGTTCTAGGAAATCTTTGTTAGAAAAAATCTTTGTTTGATAAAATATACTAATAATTCTTTATTATATATTTATTAGTATACCATATGCTGAGGTTGTTTAATACTGTCACCCTTAACAACCCACAGTCTCTCTAAAAGGTTATTGCTTATACAACTTATACAACAAGAAATATTTGTGTAAGAAGAGATCCTTTGCCTTATGGTGAGGTTCTTCAATATTTGACCCTATCAGACCTAAAGTCTCACAGTCAGAGGATTCTTGAATGGTTCTTATATTAGGCATGCAGTTTTAGTAAACTACCTTTACCTTGAGGTTATTTAGAGAATCTCTTCTTAAATTTAAGGTTCTCTCATTATTAAATATTTTTCCTAGAACTGCCCATTGAAATGAGGAACCATATAGGAACCTATATTTTTGAATTTGTGAACTTCAATAGGGTTTGATGGGGTTAAAATCTTTAACCCTCAAACCAAAATAAAGTCTGATTGGACCTCAAATGCAGTGGGTCAGTCAGCTGAAAGAGTGCATAACTAAAACAACCCATAGGTTAATAATTTACTAAGCTTTGCCCCACTTAAGTAAAAGTTATACACTTTTTTCATGTGGAAATCAAGTAATTGTAAAGTTATAGACAGAGAAGGCCATGTTGGCAGCATGTGTCTGTATGTTTGGTAATGATTTACAGTGTGAAGAAGGTGATGATGGACCTCAGGTGCTGCAAGACCCTGCTGCAGCTAATTGGCTGCACAAGTCCTGCTGAGTGATTGAGTGGTTCCTTTCATCTGTCAGTCAGCAGTGCTCAGCGTGACTAGTTTTGAGGGGCGAGCTGGAGTCGGGCTTGGAGCAGCAGGATCAGATTGATTTCAGTGCGAAAGGGTGTAAAGGGGGAATGTGAGACTGAAAGAGAGAGCGAGAGCAATGGGATCAGACTGACGCTGGGTTGAAAGGATGGAGAGAGGGAATGTGAGACCTTGATAGAGAGAGAGAGAGAGAGAGAGAGAGAGAGAGAGAGAGAGAGAGAGAGAGAGAGAGACAGACAGAAAGAGGGAGCATGGCTCTTTGTCGGAGGCTAAATTGGCTCTTTGTTGCCGCAGCAGCTGGTCCCTCTGGAGCGGCCACCCCCTATACTGACCCCCCAGGCTTGCGGCTAATGAGACCTAGAGTTATGGGGACACAGATGCTTAGTGTGAGGGTGTGTGTGTGGGTTTATGGTGCACTATAGATTAATGAGAGCATATGTTTCTCCTGGAGTGTGTTTGCTGGAATAGGATGGCTTATTTAGGCTCTTTCATGGGTGTTTGCAGTCAGTCAGATCTGGAAGATGGATGTCGTCTGGGATGTAAAGACAATAGTGCATTTGTACCCCAGATGTGATTGTGTGTGTGTTTGTGTATGTGTGTGTTTTGCATGTGTGGTTTATGTTTGGCACAGTATTGCTGACTGGCACAAATCGTTGCACCTTCTGTATCAGTGGGATTAATTGTGCTTGTGTAACAAGTAAGTATGTTTGTGTGTGTGTGTGTGTGTGTGTTGGGAGTGGGGGTAGGGGTGCAGGAACCTGATCCCCCAGCCCCACCAGCTGCTCCATTCCTAGTGTTTATCCCTGATTCCAAGTGAGTGGATATATCATGTTCATGTGTATTTGTAAGGGAGAACAAAGCCTTCGAATGGTAATGACAGTTATTCCTGTATGTGCTCTAGTCCTGTAATGATTTTCAATTCTGAGGTCAAGTTTCAATTTGATTTTGGAGCTTTTATGTATCACAAGAGCTCTAATTATACCCTACACTGATTGGTTTGTCTCAGACTGCAACATTGGCAAATAGCAAGTCCTGCACAATAGTGATCTTACAGAACTTCCACTGAGCTTTAAAGGATGTAAATTGTATACAATTAACCAAATACCCAAGCCTGTCTTTGTGACTATTTTTAGATGATCAGTTATCCCAGAAATAATTGACATACATTATATTATTTTCGTTTTAAGACTATTTTATGCCACTGTTAATGATAATATAATGCAATTGCAGTCTTTTAAAGAGCAATGAACTTTGAGAATATCCAGACATTGGAAAAAAATACATTGGAATATGGGAAATAAATAACTTACATACAAAACATAAATAAATCAAACCACGTCAACATACCAGAGTCATTGAAATGAATAGGCTCTCCTTGCACATTTGGCTTAAATCCATAATGTTTCCAGGCCAGAACTGTGTAAAACAGCTTTGAAACCAGGTGCATTTATTGCTTGATGTGTAATGGACCACAATACTCAGATCAACAGATCTGTTGTGTTTGAGTCACGGATTGGATCATTTCTTGGATCTGCAAAAAAAAGTCTTTGTTACTTCACATATGTGACATTATCACATAAAGGTAGACCAATTAGCTTTTGTGGTTTTAGTGGCTGTGTTGTGCTACTCACTGTACTGAGTGATGTACACTCAGTGTGTGTCAGGTGTGAGAGTCAGGAGGTTCCAAAAATCAGTCCAATGTACAGCATATTTTCTGTTGGCAGAGAAATCCAGTGCTGTGTGCAAGGTTAGGCTCGGGGAACATGATGGCCCAGAACCACCCCAGTGGTGGGGGTGTTGGGGTAGTAATCATGCAAATCCCAGTGATATATAGCTGAAATATTTATCCCTTGTTTGAAAGTAGCATAGATGCCACATGTATTTAAATATGTGACAAATGTTTGTTGGGTGTAAGGGAGTTTTTATCTTCTAATATGTGTCATATAGTTGAAATCCGCTTATTACCACTTTGTGAATGTGTTATACATGTACATTTGGCCCAAGTTAAAAGGACCATGTTTTGGCACTTGAGTGTATTGTTTTCACTTTTTCATTCTATTGAAAAGAATGATATTAAAAGTTGTCTTTATGTCTGAGAGCCTCAATGATTAACTTATATTAACTTCCATTTAAAGGTAACCCTTTCCTGTAAAGTCACCATTCTGGAGATACATGTTTCCCATCAAACAGTAATGATATATTGATCACTTCTGTAAGGCTGTAGTTGCAGAGCACTTTATTATTTTAGTTACAAACCTTTTGTTGTGTTTTTTAAAATATAATCCTGGCGCCTCTGTTACTCCGCAGCTGTGTAATGTGTTCCCTTGATCTTTGGACAGGACATTTCTGTAGACACATACCACAAGCCCACCTTCAAAGTTGTGAAAAGTATAAAAAAATCAATTTAAGAGACAAGAAGTTGTTCTGAGAGGTGATGAAACACAGAATATAGTAGAGCCCAAACCTTAAACACAGCAACTGAAAAGAAGTGGTTCTATCCTGAAATGTTTGATGGCCTTCACATGAAGAAAGACACAGACTATATATATATATATATATATATATATATATATATATATATATATATATATATATATATATATATATATATATAATACATGCTAGTTCAAAGATATTTAAGGTTAATAAGGTAGTAGCAGCATGCAGACCACCACACTGCATGATACTGTCCATTCCTTGTATGTGCTATTGGTGTGAGTGAGTCTTGGTCACGCAATTTTGCCCAGTGCTCACCGGTCAGAACCAGGTCTAGGTGGTGTGTAAATTAGCCGGGCGGATCAGGCCCTCTGCCGATAAAGTACAGACATTATTTATGGAAGTGCAGACACCCAAACCCATGAATGATTCAGTGTGCAGTTTGAGGAGTCCTCTGTACGCACAAAGAACATGAGAGAGCATTTTTTAACTTGCTTGCCAGAACCAGCGCAAACAAACTAAGACAGAAACCTGCTGTAACTCCTGTAGAGAGTGTTACAAAGTGATACTTGTACTGCTTGTCAAGATGTGTTTGGCTTAAAGAACGTGGGCAGTAACAATGTTATGTGCTGCAACCAGTGGTCCTACCTTTTCTGAATACAATCTGATGTCCTGTTGCAAAAGAACGATGCTTGTCTCCATACTGCTTTTGTGTCAAGAGCTTTTCTTGAAGACACAGATACTTTACCATGGCCAGTCACATCTACAGACCTCCGGAATTGAAAATGTGTGGGCATTATTAACACACTACCCCACCACTACCCTCATCATAAAATCTACAGGAATGCAGTGAGAATTTCCAATCTGCATGGGATGGATTATCACAGGACATTATTAGCAAATTCTACAACTCTTTTATGGTGCATTATACCCGTTCTGAGAGACACTACTTCTGTATGTGCATAAATGTTGCTCATATCTTCCTTTTAAAAAGCATCGCTATCCCAAAAATATTTGTGCATCTATTTTTTTGATGATGAGCATATACTGTCACCAAAAACATTTCCATAACATTATTTAATTTGACAGTGTTTACATTGTGTCCAATTTATATGATTTAACTGACCAATAGAAATGCATCAAATGATTTCCATTCAATGTTGAGATGATACAAAGTTGATGTTTTGGAGGTTTGAGATTTTTTTTATGGTTGGTTTCTGTGTCACAGGTATAGAAACATCTACAAGGATAATAATAAGCTGATAAAGTACAAATTTTAAGTGCATTTCTCCATACAAAGCTGTGATGACTGGCTTTAACGTGTTGCTTAAACTTAAAAACTGGCTTCATTCAAACTTTCCACAGTCCAAAAAATACTGGTTCATCTGGTTTGCACAGATTGTTGCAGTTATTTACCAGGCGTTTTTCCTCTCAGTCACCTCTCGAAATCCTGGCGTCACAGATTTTGGAGCGGCAGTTGTTGCTACTTACTGTCTGAAGCATGGCATAATGCCACAATACCAACATGAGGCTTGGATCACAGCTGGGATGTCCAGTCTTACCAGCAAAGGGCTGGAGTGGCTGCAGGTTTTCATTCAAGCTGAAGCACACCTGATCCTACTTGTTTAATCAGTTGATCTCAGTCTTCAGTTAAGCTCCAGCTTTGTTCGATCGCAAATCTGCAGCCACATCAGACCTGTATGAATAAGACTGGACACCCTTGGTTTAGCAGTATTAGTGCACACTATTGCACGTACCAGTACTGTTGCAGCATTTAACTGGAATTGGGATTTTTGGATGCTTGTAGACTCCCCCTACAGTTTGAGATGTGAACTCCACTCATGGACAGCTGCACACATGCATTTGTGGACAAACTGAGAAGCATGTGGACTGAAGCGGTACAGTAATATTACGGAAATTTACACAAATATGACTCAGGTTGCACATCATTACACAGATCTGGTTCACAGATGTGGAGACCCTATTCTCCCTGTTACAGTCAGTGGAGCATGAACATGATTTTGAAGCTGTTATGTAAAGTTGAACATGGATGGACAGGCAGGTAGAAACACAGATCGATCATTCACCTATCATTTCCCTCTATGGCCCAAGATGGATGGATGATTGGATGGATGGAGAGACAGATGGATAACTTTATTAATCCCACAGGGAAAGTCACATATTCAGTCACATATTCAATGTCACCATGCATTCAGTATTAGTTTATAAGATGTGCTCTGCTGCTGTAGAATTACTGTGTTTGCCAGTAATTTGCCAAATGCGGGCCACAGTAGTGATGAGTGTGTGCTGCCTTTATGTTTGAGAGTCCCCTGTTGCGTTTGAGGTGTGTGTGTGTTTGGCAGGACCTCCAATGTTTCCTCTGGGGTGTAATGCAGCTCAGGGCATCAGTGCTGTTGCTGGGGTGGAATTACACACACACACACACAGACGCACACACACACACACAAACAGGGGAAGGGATTTCTGGGTTAGCTGAAAGACAGCGCTCTGGTTGCGCCCTGCACTCTCGGCTGTACGCTGAGGGCTTGAGAGCTGAGCTTGCATTATTGATACTTCTACCGCTCCATCACTCACACACACTGGTCAGGTTACTTACACACATGCACATAGATATACACTCACAGCATCATGCCTCCCTCTCCCCCATCACTGCTAAATGACAGCACAAGGTGTGTGTGTGTGTGTGTGTGTGTGTGTGTGTGTGTGTGTGTGTGTGTGTGTGTGTGTGTGTGTGTGTGTGTGTGTTCTATCTAGTTACTTCTCCTGGATAGTTTAGTGCTACTGCTACCAGAGAGCTCAATTTTTGGGAAAGGTGAGAGACAGTTCACAGGTCCTTATTGTGTAGTGTTCATGCAGGCAGGTGTGTGAGGGCAAAAATGTCTGGTATGCTTGGTTTGTGAAGAACCAGAGAAAACCGGACTAACCTGAAAAAGAGTGCAAACTTTTAACAAACACTGCAATCTGATCCAATAATCTGACGGATAGGAAGAGAATAGATCCAAGTACACACCTCAATCGGAATAGACAAGTCCAATTAAAGCCATTTCGAATACAATTTTCAGTCAAGAACATAAACACTCAAAGAAACCTTTGCATGAATATTCCTTGAATTGATGAAGAATGTTCTGTAGAGGATTCTACATAGAACCTATTTGAAAATGGTCCTATATGGCACCAAAACTTGTAATAATAGAACCCTTTATGGTTTTATATAGAGCCCTTTTCAAATAGGTTCTATATAGAGCCCTCTACAGAAGATTCTCCAACAACTTGATGGACTTTCAAAATGCAAAGAGCCCTGCATTCACGCAAAGGGTTCTAAGAATGTTTATGTTTCTGTATTGAACATTTTTCTTTATATTTGTAAGCATGTATAATCCTTAAAAATATCTGTTCAGTAGTATTATAACCATGTAAACACATGTATATTGTACATTCAACAATGGTTGGACATAATGCGGTGCAGAAGCCAACGTGTTATATGGGAAATATAAAATAAATGTGTGAATACCTTGTTTTTGTCTGTTTCTAACCAGTCTTTACTGCATTTTATGTCATTGGTGGTGGGACTGGCACCCACTATGCTTGCCTCATCATGTTGAGGTGCAGTTTCCTCTCGCCCCTAATTTAATAAATCAATATCAGGTATATCTTTTTAAAGCTATAAAGACAAACACATCTGTTCCACTTTTCTGACTGGGCTTACATGATGCTTGTTGTCATAGTAATGTGTACACCTAGTGGTACACTACAGATTTACATCGTTTTATATTGGATTACTTGTAGTGTGTAATGAACCCCTCAGTCTCAATTTATTTTCACAGTGAATTAATCAATTTGGAGAAGATCTTTGCATGTAAATATTGCTGATGTATTTCCGTGTTTAACATTTTCAGGACTAAACCAGATGTGTTTGGTTACTGTGTATAAGGTTTGGCTATACTGTAAACTTTGAATTTATTAACTTTTTTTCCAAATAATATGGATCTGCTAATTGTTCTGTACATTGTGCTAGAATTTAATTATGAACTGATTAATAGAAATGCTCTAAAATTACTTGGAATAAAACTTGACTTCCATTGAAAGTTAAGACGATTAAGAAGTCGACCATTTTGGAGGTATTGTTGCACAAGGTTTTGTTATATGAGGTGTGTGTGTGTGTGTGTGTGTGTGTATATATATATATATAATATAGTGTGTGTCTTTCTTCATGTGAAGGCCACCAAACATTTCAGGTTAGAACCACTTCTTTTCAGTTGCTGTGTTTAAGGTTTGGGCTCTACTATATACTGTGTTTCATCACCTCTCAAAACAACTTGTTGTCTCTTATATTGATTTTTTTTATACTTTCACAAAATGTGAAAAGTTGTTGCAGTTGATCTTTACCTCGTGTCAAGGTTTCATGATGAATGAATTAAAGAAATATTCTTTAATCTGACGTCCAAGTTAAGGTTTTTTCCTTCTACTGTAACGTTGCCATTTTATAGAGGCTTTTGATGTATGAGGTATTGTGGTGTGTGTGTGTGTGTGTGTGTGTGTGTGTGTGTGTGTGTGTGTGTGTGTGTGTGTGTGTGTGTGTGTGTGTGTGTGTGTGTGGTTCACAGGTCCTGCTCTGATTGCACAGCCTTTTCGCTCTCACACAAAAGGACAGGGCAGTTTATCTCCCTCACGCAACTCTTTCCACTCCTCCTTTTTCATCTCCTCCTCTTCCTTCTCTCTGCACCTGATAGACTTGGGTTTATATGTGGGCACCATGGCAGCAATGGCCTCGTTTCAGAAACTCTGCTTTTCTGAAACACGTGGCATCCAGTTCCACAGTTTTACATCTGATTCTGATCTACTTCTGAACCTTAATGTGTTTGTTTTCTACAGACTCCCTACATGTGCAATTTGAAATTTACCCATTACACCTACTGTGCACTGAATTAAACACAAAACTGTTTGATCAGCAGCAGTTTGTAGCTTAATTTAGTTGCGGCAAAGAAATAACTCAGCACAGCCAGTGACGGGGTCAGTGACAAATCTAATTTTGCCATTATCCCAACTTCAATCAATCAGCCAAGACATGGCCAGAGGTTTGCTGATTCAGTTCCTCACAGCATGTTGTCAACCTCTTGAGACTGCCTCTGTGTCCTCGTGTGTGTACATTACATTTCTGCGTCTCTGCACCACGATGCTTATTTTTTTAAAGGTTTAGTTGTCATGTGACTGCTAGGTGGTACAGGCACTGTCTCCATATGAAGCCAACAACGTTTAAAAAAGTAAGTATTATGGTGCAGAGAAGCAGAAATGTGGTGCCCCCGTATGAGAATGCAGTCTCAAGAGGTTAAATCTGCAATTGGCTTGTTTGTGTTTTGGCACATTTTTAACATATGTTTATTCTGTAATGATAAAGGATGAGTTTAATAGTGGGTGACAAGTTTAAAGGCAAGAAAATAGTTTTAACTTTACATACATTTAGAAGAATCCAAGGCATTTCCCCCAGCATTCAGTATGAAAATGAAAGTGCAGCTGTCCTTCCAGTCTTTTGGGCCATCAGTTCTATGATACTAAGATAGTATAGTTCTTGGGGCAGAGAACATGGCGCTGATTTATTTGCATATCCTATTGTTCCGTTTTTACAGTTTTGCGCAAACATGTAATGGTTGCGTGTGTGTATGTATGTGTATGTATATATATATATATATATATATATATATATATATATATATATATATATATATATATATATATATAATTAGATTAGATTAGATTAGATTCAACTTTGTCATTGTGCAAAGTACCAGTACAGAGCCAATGAAATGCAGTTAGCATCCAACCAGAAGTGCAATATGCAATGTTATTTACATAAAGTGCATGGATATAAATATATATACATAAGTATGGCATATATAAATGTACAAGATAAGTATGGCATATATAAATGTAAAATTTGTTGAATTTTAATATATAAAGACAAATGAAACATTTGTGTTTAAGGTTACTTACTTACTTATAGATTTAGTCCAATATGTTAAATGAAGCAAAAATAAACTGTAATTACACTTTAAAATGTGCAGAAGTAGAGTGCCAAAACTTTTTCATAAGACTGTATAATTCAAGCAGATCAGAAATTACATAATTGGAGCTTTTTATGTAACTATTCAGAATCCCAGTCACCAGTTATGTTTCAGACATTTTTGAAGTCTTGTTTATAAAATATAAATCCAGAATTGTATTATTTTTTATTGTACATAAAGCCACTTAATATTAATATAATACAATATTGCTGCTGCTACTACTACTACTTATAATAATAATAATAATAATAATAATAATAATAATAATAATAATAATAATAATAATAATAATAATAATAGTTGAGTCCAATCTTTTGAACAATAGGCATGTTGTTGGTGCTTTGGAGTTCTATGTAAGCTGTGGATGAAAGAAGGTCACAGAGAGGAACAGGTGAGTGTGGGAGTTTCACTGTAACAGATGCAGGGAAACCTGTTTGCTCAAGATAGTGACTGGTTTTTGTTTTCTGTGTTGCTATGATCTACAGCTGATACTACTGTTCTCAGTTTGTTTAAAAATAAAGCCAGACAATCCCTGAGAACCTGGCATCTGTGGGGGGAGGGTCTGAATATCTGGCCCTGCCTACATCCTCTTAATGTGCATTCATAAGGACGGCGCCCATGTTGTTTATCGTGATATTTGTGCTTATTTAGGCCCTGATGAGACTGAAATAAGTCCCCTTTTGGGATTGGGATAGGACTGCATGCAGCTTGCATAACCACAGCAGCAGATTATATTTGTGTGTGTGTATGTGTGTGTAAATGTGCGTGTAGGTGTGTGTGTTTATTGTGCCAGGCCACTAGTTACGCTGTGATAGGCTGCAGTGTATGCCAGATGTTTGGCTCTCAGAGCTCCTAATACGCGTGCCTGCTTAATCCCTGTGCTGCGGTTGCAGAGTTAACCAGCAGAGTTTAGATCTGAACAAACATTTCCTGGAATCTGGCCATCTCTCTCTCTCTCTCTCTCTCTCTCTCTCTCTCTCTCTCTCTCTCTCTTCCCATCACTCACTCTGCTTCTCTCTCTGTCTCTCTGGGTTAAAATGATAATCATCATTAATATAAGCTGCTCTGATCCCACTGACCATGGATAGGAAATGAGATAGGAAATTAAACTGGGTTCATGGTTAAACTCTGATTTCACTTAGACCTGCAGTTGTAGTTATTAACATTTGAACTTGCATTTTTCAGGAAAGTCTGTATTGATGAGGGAAAATGTGTTGTTGCATGTGGATTTCTAATAATCCTTTGTCATGTAGCATTTGTTATACTTAGAGCAGCTCCAAGTGCATGACAAAGCATTGGAAGTACAGAAGATAACGACATAATGAAATAATTACATTACAGTTTTCAATGAAATTTAAAAGACATGCTTAAAAATGTGGAAACAAATGGGGAAAATTAGTCAGGCCAGCGTTTTCAATTGAGCTGATATGTGCAGTTCAGTTCAACTCCTTTCACTTTGTTTGTTTTCATTAGAATCAGATCTGCAGTTTTCTAAAGGAGGTATTGCTGTTTAAAAATACAGCTTTTATGTATATAATATATGATGCTAAATGGCCTAATATCTCAAAAAGTTAATGCTGAGAATTTGTACCATATGTGTATGCCATATTTGCTCTCATTATGTAAATGGTTCCTCTAGTTAGGAGTTGCATTGTGATGAAATTTGAGATTTCATATTAATTCAACTCTTTAAGGATTATAGTAAAACTGAATCAAGATTCACACCCCCAGCTAGAGCACTATAGAGTCTATATCTATAGCTAACTATAATCGGGGATATGAGCAAAACTTTCTGGATGTGCCATTTTTTGTCCACTGATATCCTATCCTGTTCAGTGATATAGGCTGTGTATAATATCATTGCTCTTATTTGTATGTTCATTCCAGTGTACAGTGTCATTTCATATCCTGCCTTTAGATTCTCATTTAATACCAGCTTCACACTCCATGACCTTCAGAGTTGTCAGATTGTTGCACCCTTTACACAACTTGTCTTATAATTAGGAATCTGGTAGTTGTTGCGGTTTGCAAATAACTAAATCACTTGTCAGTGACAAAAGATGAATGAATTACATTATCTTTCACCAGGAGGAGCTGGCAGCGAGTCTGCTCTCCTAAAACCACATGCGAGAACTGATGAAATTTTTTCATATCACTCTTTTGTCTTGCTAAGGTGCTTTCTCCTCACCCCATGCCCTGACAATTTTCATCTAATTTTACAGTACTGACCTCTACAGTTACTGTTCACACTAACAGTTTCTCTGTCTGTATTTACCTTTAGGTCCCCTGATCTTAAACAGAAGCATCTGTTGTTGAAGCCCCTCTGGCTTCCCTCTCTCCTGGCGCACGGCCGCCCATGCACACACACGGCACTATGGGTAGCTCCCCAGAAGTGCTGTCCTGGACGTCCTGCCCCAGTCTGCTGGTAGGGAAGCTGAAAGAGGAACTCAAACTCACCGTTGTGGGGGATGCCTTGAAGAAGACCAACTCTAACACTCCTTCTCCCACACCACCCCCACTGCCCCCACAGATCATCACGGACCTGGCACCACCCACAAATCTTCCTGTACCCCTGCATCAGCTGCAGACGCCAGGCCGGGATGAGCTGGACTCAGGCCTGAGTGGGACGAGTCCACCATGTACAGCCCTGAGTGAGGACTCCACTAGAGAACAGGGTCACTTTGATAACAGTGTCCTGCAGCTCCAGGAACACGAGGAACCCGAATCACCTGGTTCCTGTGGCCAGGGAGGATGTGGCAGCGGTGGGGAGGATGGCACTGTGGAGGAAGGAAACGGATGTCCTATGGAGCATACTGGGGACGAGATGCACCACCACCACCATCACCATCATGATGATATCAAACTGCAGTTTCACAGAGCTGGGACAGGTGGAGGAGGGTTCCTGGAAGGGCTCTTTGGCTGCTTGAGACCTGTGTGGAATATCATAGGAAAGACTTACTCTACGGAGTACAAGCTTCAGCAACAAGGTGGGTGGTCTGATTTCAGTTTAATTCATTATGCAGTTTATGCAGTTTTATACTTATATAAAATAAATATATATAGTAATAAATATATATATACTATATATAGTTTTTATGTATTGAGACACCTGCTCAATCATTGTTACTTCAGGATGTCACGTGCTGGGGGCTTTATACCCCTCCAGCACAAACCCAGATTTGATATGGAGTCAGGTTCATGTTTATTTGAGAGTCCTATTCTACTGGCAATTCTGTACAGGGCGTTTGGACATTTGTATTAGCAATGGGTTCAACTTAAAGTAGCTGAATGCATTTATTAGAAGGGTGGTCAACAAATATTTGGATATGTTGTGTAGCTAATTAGTAATGGAAGTAAACTAATTGTACTATTTAGAGGAAAGAGCATACCCAAACACTTGCAAACCATTTCCTCAATACTTTAACTATGTATGATTTGAGGCTTGCAGGTGTATGATGACATGCATTTTACACAATGCTAATCAGTGAGCTTTAAGCTTCTACTACATATAAGTTAATATTACTGTTACAGCTACTTTATTACACCTGTATACATTAAAGAAGCAAACACTGGGCCATAAGTCTGGACTTGTATTCCAACTGGACAAAACTACATTTGCATAAACAGTTACGAATTTCCATACAGTGCCATTTTAGACACACCTACACTCTTCAGTCCTTAAAGCAAAATCTTACAAAATAAGGTTTATTGTACAAACAACATTCAAATATTTTGTATTAAAAAAAAACATGACCAATCGGCACCTTTCCTCTAACAGTGGGTAATTGTGCCCATTTGTTATAATTTTTTTTGTGTTCATTCAGTATATTTTAATAGTGTTGGATTGAAGTTTCCTAACCTATTTGCAGCCACACACTTCAATTCTAGTCCTTACAGCAGTTCTCCAAAATCTAACAGAATGCAATTCCTGGACAGCAGAGAAAAAATCGTTGGACAGCTGAGACATACAGTACATTACATTAGAGAATGCGTTCAGTCAGGTGTGTCCAATCTTTCATCTGGAAGCGTATGCAGTTGCTATGTTGTCTGTCCAAGGTCATAAACAGAGCCAATAAGTTGATGGCAGCTCTATATTGTAGATTTACACTGGACGCCTGGCATCACATGCTGACATACTGCTCCGCTGGGAGTAAGCCATGTCGGTCAATCTAAAATAACCTCCTGAGAAAGTGGGTCAGGTCTGCCCATGACCTTGGGGTTATCTAGCTCATAGCATCTTTATTGATGCAGCTTCCCATGTATTTCCAAATGAAACCTCTTATCAAGACCAAATTGCTGCAGAAACAATAGATATTTGGATGTTTGTTGGTTTGTTTTTCACTTTGAATGGGTAAGATCTGTGTCTTCTCTACTCTGTAGACATGTGGGAGGTACCTTTTGAGGAGATTTCTGAGCTGCAGTGGTTGGGAAGCGGAGCACAGGGTGCCGTCTTCCTTGGGAAGTTTCGCTCAGAAGAAGTGGCCATCAAAAAGGTCAGGGAACAGAAAGAGACAGACATCAAACACCTTCGCAAGCTGAAACATCCCAACATCATTGGCTTCAAGTGAGAACCAGTTCTTGGGTCTAATGATTTACTGTTTACATTTGGCGTTCTTGTACTGAAACACCAGATACACATAGTGTGCAGATTACTGAGGAACGCTCACGAGATCACTGTCTGACTCTGTGTGCATCACTGACTGTGATGTTTGCTATACTTTGCTCTACAGGGGTGTGTGTACACAGGCTCCATGTTACTGCATTATAATGGAGTACTGTGCTCAGGGTCAACTGTACGAGGTTTTGAGGGCAGGTAGGAAGATCACTCCCCGACTTCTGGTGGACTGGGCTTCAGGCATTGCCAGTGGCATGAACTACTTGCACCTCCACAAGATCATCCATAGAGACCTCAAATCACCAAAGTAAGCCCTACTAAATCCTCATGCACTTCCTAATAAACACAATTTAGAATAATCTACATTGGCCTACCTTAAATGGTGCTTTATAGCCTATAGTTTAACCTACGACTGAATGGCCTACATGGTTCACCTGCTAATACTGTAAAGATTGGTACTTGAAGGTTAAAACTGTAGTCTTAGCCAATTCACGTTGGTTCTTAACATCAATGCTCTGCTTGTACTTCCGTGTAATTTGATCTACTAGTGCATATTCAGGAAGCAGATGAACATCCTTCTCCCTTTGGTCCCTGCTTCTAGTTTTAAAACATATCAAATTAATGTCACTTTTGTGCTCTTGAACGCATTTTGTTGGCTTATTACTCCATATGCTGCAAGGTTATTGGATAAAAAGGGTTTGAAGTGGCACAGTTTCAGGGTTGTGATGTGACATTCTTGGAAACCAGGAAAGCATATATTTCCTTGAAGTCAGTACATCTGAAATATTTCTACATGTGAGACATCAAACCCCAGCTGGAGCAAAACTGCAGTTCTCTGCAGCTTCTGGCTATGGTCCATCAGGTCCACTTTAGTGCCGTCTCAAATCACTAATCAACAAGCATGTTTTAAATGTAAACCGTATAATAGGGTGTGGGGTTCTAAACAGTTTTCTTTGAATTAGAAAAGCTAGATTGTAGAGGTAGTAATAATATAAATTTACGCTTGTGTAAGTTATAGCTATCTTCACATACCCAAGATCCCTTTACAATTTCCCTTAAAAATGAGTGAATAAATTAAACATAAAATGGAAACCAATAATAATAATAATAATAATAATAATAATAATAATAATAATAATAATAATAATAATAATGTCTTTATTTAAGTGTTATATCTCCAGCCATATTTGTGTATTTAATGTATTTTCAATCAACATAACAATTCAATTCAAATTCACTTTTATTGAATTATTTCCCAAAGAACAAATGAATTATTGGTAAGAATTTCTACTGCTAATATAATAAAACACGTGCCCTAATGTTTCTCTTTACAGTGTGTTGGTCACTCATAATGATATGGTGAAGATCTCAGACTTTGGGACATCCAAAGAGCTGAGTGATAAGAGCACTAAAATGTCGTTTGCGGGGACAGTGGCCTGGATGGCACCGGAGGTGATCCGCAATGAGCCTGTATCTGAGAAAGTAGACATCTGGTAAGTGTCTCTCTACATGCTGCATTAAAGCTTGACTGCTTGCTTTCTCAGCTGTCCACACCCTTTGGAAGCAGAATTTGTCACGAGAATTTTCTGGCAAGCTGGCATTATGTGTTTAAGATTAATTATTGACAGAAAGCCTTTTGTGCCAAGAAAATGTGTTGTATTTGAACACTGCTGACTCTGATGGTATGCGTTTGTGCATATGTGTCCTTAGGAAGGAGTTGTGAACTTGTATGTATTTTCTTTTCTTTTGCCAACAGGTCTTTTGGGGTGGTGTTATGGGAACTCCTGACTGGAGAGATTCCCTATAAGGATGTTGACTCCTCTGCTATTATCTGGGGTGTGGGCAGTAACAGCCTGCACCTTCCAGTGCCCTCTACCTGTCCAGACGGCTTCAAGATCCTCATGAAACAGACATGGTGACTATACAGCATGATCTGTTCTCTTAACCCATATATTGTCACAGTCACTCAGAATCTTGTATCTCTAAAATGTCAAATTTACCAGAGAAGGAAAAAATGTTAACTTAAGTTAAAAGGTCAGTATAAAAGATTTTATTCTAACTAATTTTCAGAGCAGGTCCATCAAGAATCTGCGAAACCAAAAAATATGGAAACAGTGTAAAAGGCAAAAATGTATTTGTGTAACAGTGATAATATGCATTAGCATTACCTGCTTTGTATGTACACCCAAAGACCCATGCATGATGTTTGGGTACATTTGAGTACATTTCCTAACATAAATTAAGCTATATTCTGCCATCAAAATATAAAGACCACAAACATTTCAATAT
Organism: Acestrorhynchus altus; assembly: GCA_034509495.1. Lineage (NCBI taxonomy): Eukaryota > Metazoa > Chordata > Actinopteri > Characiformes > Acestrorhynchidae > Acestrorhynchus > Acestrorhynchus altus. Next base: position 27,776,429 of record CM067509.1, read on the forward strand.
ATAGAGTACTGTGTAAAGGTTTTTGACACCCTGTGTAAATGAATTCTCCTTATCGGGGGAGTGAGTGTTTTTTACCTCAATAATCTAATAAATAAATATAATAATAATATATATTACATGTTCCCTGAAAATGTCGATAGTGTGAGGTCACAGGGTGCCAAGACATTCTTTTAAGGTAAAACAATTATTATTTTGACTTTTAAACCAACTTAAAAGCCCAACTAGGTTTTCTGGTCAGTCTCGTATCTTATCTATGAATTTAAAGGAAGCAGATTATTTTGTAGCAATACTTTTAAATCACATTAAAATGCCATAGTCACTCCTTTTATTGCAGACCTTAATTACATTTTACTCATACATACAATAAATATATTGCCACTTTCCTACAAAAACATCTAATTTATTTCCATTTACAAGGTATACAAAGCATGAATCTGGTAATTATTCTTTAAGCTATATCCAAAATTAATCATGGACATCATGGACAAACTCCTGATTGAAAGTTGTGTTTCGTTTCTTCTCCTGTGAGGAAAAACCATGTTGATGCAAGGTTTTTGTGACAGCAATAAAATGTGAAGAATATGATTTGAAAACTATGATTGTCCCCACACTTGACATGTGTGTCTGTGTTTACAGGCAAGGTAAGCCTAGAAACAGGCCGTCCTTCAGACAAATCCTGCTGCATTTAGACATCGCCTCAGCAGATGTGCTTGGAGCCCCGCAGGAGACATACTTCAAATCTCAGGTGGTTATATGTAAATGTCAACAGAACACACACAGATTAACTTTGCAGAGGTGAACACTGTGGTAAATTAGCTCTGGCGTCCTGCAGAGCCAGTAAACCGACAGAAAAAAAGCATAGGTAGTTGCGCCATCTGCAGTACGATAGCTAAAGTACTTTCTAAAGTAATTTCTTAGTGGCCACTGGCTGTAACACAGGATTGTATGTGTGTGTGTTAGACGGAGTGGAGAGAGGAGGTGAAGAAGCACTTTGAGAAGATAAAGAGTGAAGGGACGTGTATCCACCGGCTAGATGAAGAACTTATACGGCGCAGGAGAGATGAACTCAGGTGAGAAGATGACAGCATGAAGTACAGTGTAAATTTACTTTTGTATAGTACTCTGAAATTACTGACATCTCTACATTTCTCTACACAATCTTTCCCTCTTCTTCTGTCTATCTGTCTGTATGTCTTTCTCGTGGATCCTCAGACATGCGCTGGATATTCGGGAACATTATGAGAGGAAGCTGGAGAGAGCTAATAACCTGTACATGGAGCTGAGTGCAATCATGCTGCAGTTAGAAGTGCGAGAGAAGGAGCTTATGAAGTAAGTGCACCTCCCCAAACAGGCACATCACGGCTTAAAAACACTTCTGGTTTTTAGCCAAAAACGTCTGGTTTTAGGGACACTCAGTTCTACAACTGTTGACTTCAGGGAGTCCAGCAGTTAACGAGCAGCACAAGTGCTTGAAATGTTGCTTGTACTTTCCTGTCCCCAATGGGCAAACCTGTTTATAGTACTAAACTGCAGTACTAATCTCCTACACATCACCTCCAGCTAACCCTTTATCAAGCTTTTTATGACAGTATTTCTATGACCCACATTTATCCCCTACCTTGTGGCCTTCTACAGTTATTTGTATCACTACAGTCGTACAGCATTACTTCAAACAAAGTTTGTAAGCATCAAAGAATATTTTTTTACTTGATTGTTTATGTAATTTTCTAAAACAGAATCAGAGTTGTTTTAAGGCTACCTCTGGCCTTCATTAGTAAGACTATTAATAAGATCAAAGAGACAGGATTGTGTGATTTTCATCATGACACATAAAATAAAAATCAAAGAGGTCAGATCATACTGCCATACAGCTGACAGAAGCAGTTATGAACCAACTTACAGATACCGTATAGAACAGTGGCCTGTTGACTGAAGTATTCCTTTCTCAGGCATCAGTCATTTTGTGTGTCCTTGAGTAGATTATTGAACAGTGTATTGAAATTGCTTATGTGTTTCTAACCACTGGTCCATTATTATGCCTTTTTGAGAAGACGGGAGCAAGCTGTGGAGAAGAAATACCCCGGCACCTACAAACGCCACCTGGTACGGCCCATTGTGAGACCCAATGCAGTGGAGAAACTCATCAAGAAGAAAAGCAGTGTGAGCCACAAACCTGGAGCACCAGTTCCCAAGAGGTAATGGATAATGGACAATTAATCACAGCAAATGGATTGGCAAGAGAGAGCAAATTGATGTTTAAGGCTTTATTGTCAGTTTCTGTCAAATAAATCCCTTGTAGCTCATTTTTTACTTCAGTTTTAATCCAGTTTCTTACATTGCTAACAAATTTCATGATGAATGGACCAATAGAAATGCTTAAAAATAAAATTGTTTCACATTGGCTTCCATTGAAAGTTAGGAGAGTTTACTCCTTCTCCTGTTAAGAGGCCATTTTGGAGATACAATGTTTTTGCATGAGAGTGAAAAGAAACTATGTAAACGTTTAAATCTGCTGAGTTAATCTTGAGTTAAATTTGTAATTCTCTGATCACTTGCTGCACTTTAGGCCTGATCTGCTACGCTCTGATGGGATTCCAAGTGTGGAGCCTCTCCCAGCCCCCTCTCCTCTCTCTGGCAGTCCCAAAGTCTCCACTCCTCCTGGCAAGGCCAGATACCGCAGCAAGCCCCGCCATCGCCGGGCAAACAGCAAGGGCAGCCACAGTGAGTTCCCTGGGGTGCTGAAGCCTAGTGCCGGGACAGCTGAAGAGCAGCAGCCCTTACAGCCCCAACAGTTCCATCACCATCATCATCATCATCATCATCATCCTACTCCTCCTCCTCAGCCTCTCCCTGAGACCCCACTACTGCCACTCCAAAGCAGAGAAAATGCAGTGGCAACATGTGCCAACAACCTGCGGTACTTTGGGCCGGCTGCAGCTCTGCGCAGCCCGCAGACAGACCATCTGCAGCGACGTGTGTCTGGCTCTAGCCCTGACCTCATCTCCACCACAATGGACGCAGATTCACGGCAATCAGCAGGCACGGGACCAGGGCCTCTCTGCCCCTGCTGCCAGGCTCATCCCTTCCCAGGCTGCCTGCACTGCCAGGAGACGCTTCCGGCTCCGAGTCACCCTGGGCTTCCCCACTATTCCCTGCTCAATACATGTGAGGGATCGCTGGGAATGGCTTTATATGCAGCTGACCCAGGATCAAACAGAGAAGGAGAGGAGAAAGCAGAACAGCCGGGGCAGGGTTCCCCGCGGAACAGCCTAACTAGTGGCTTACCACGCACCCTCAGACCCCTCAGCAAGGTGAGACTTTAGAAGACTTGAACATCAGAAGGAAATATGGAGAACTGAGTATATGCTGATAATAACATGTTCATATTATTGAGGTCAGTTAGTGATGTTTGATAATTAGATCTTCCAAAGTGTTGTTCAGTCACATGTTATAAAGAGCATATAAGCTTGATATGTGCAAACCTTTCTTGACAGTTGGCCTGTATACTGTGTTGTATCGTATATGACTGCATGAAAGAGTCAATAAGTTAACAATTTAATATGTTATCTTGGTTAAGTGTGCATGTATGTGTGAGAGAGGGTGAGATAACAGTCTGTTTCCTTGTCAGGCCGGGGATGATTCATCTGAAGAAGAGGAGGGAGAGGTTGATAGTGAAGTGGAGTTTCCACGGAGACAGAGGTAAAAGATTGCTGTGCCTTTATTAATAATTGATGATTGGTTTGCCCTTTATGAGCTCTTACTGTCCTTGCCTGTTCTGCTGGCATCTCACGATGAGTGAATTCAATGTAATACAGTTCATTTTTTCCTTTGATACGTTTACACAGTTATATACTATATATTATATAGCATTAAAACTGAGCATTGGTTTTGTGGATTTTCAAGACATCTTTATATGGAAAGAATTCACAGAGCTTCACTTTTTGCACAATTGTATGATATTGCCTTATTCCAAAATGAATTCAATTCAAAATTCTACACACAATATTCCACAATGACAAAGTGAGAAAAGTTAGTTTGAAATCTTTGCAAATGTATTGATAATAAACTTTGTTGAAGCACCTTTGACAGCAATTACAACCTCAAGTCTTTTTGAGTATGATGCTACAAGCTTGTTTTTGGAAAATTTCTCCCATTCTTCTTTGCAGAACCTCCTAAGCTCCATCAGATTGGATGGGGACTGTTGGTCCACAGCCATTTTTAGATATCGCTAGAGATGTTTGAGTTCAGGTCTTAGCTCTGGCTGGGCCAGAGTTGTCCCTTAGCAACTCCTTTGTTATCTTGGCTGTCTGCTAAGGGTCGCTGTTGGAAGATAAACATTCATCCCAGTTTGGGGTCCAGAGCTCTCTGGAGCAGGTTATCATCAAGGGTGTCTCTGTGCATCACTGCAGTTATCTTTTCCTCTACCCTCACCACCCCGCTTCACTCTAGGAATGGTATTGACTAGGTGATGAGCAGTGTCTGGTTTCCTCCAGACATGATACTTGACAATCAGTCCAAAAAGTTCAATCTCATGGTCTGAGAGTACTTCCGTATGGAAGGTTCTCTTCTCTCCATAGAACATTGTTTGAGCTCTGTCGGAGTGACCATTGGATTCTTTATCACTTCCCTAACTAAGGCTCCTCTACCATGATCACTCAGTTTGACCTGGCAACAAGTTATTTGAAGATTCCTGGTGATTCCAAACTTCTACCATTTATGGATGATAGAGGCCACTGTGCTCATTGGGACCTTCAATGCAGCAGAAATGTTTCTGTACTCTTCCTCAGATCTTCATCTCGATACAGTCCTATCTTGGAGGTCTACAGACAATTCACATTGTCATTGTTATATATATGGTATAAAAGGGGAAAATGGATTTAATCCATTTTGGAATAAGGCTGTAAAATAACAAAATGTGCAAAAAGTGAAGCGCTGTGAATACTTTCCAGATGCACTGTATAAGAATGTGAATTTGGGTTAGATTAGATAAGATTCATGATGCTGGGCACATGGTTTAATTTTCTCCTGATATTTTGACAATAAAAACAAAAAGAAAATTAATACCATCCATGTTCCATGTATCAATGTTGGTTCATAATCTGCTAATAGGACTGCAGCTGGGAGGAATGCACTGGACAGGGCTGTTATTTATTTATTTTCTTGGCTTTTTCTAGACTGATGTCTTACAGTGCTGCTGTCTTAAATTTTAGGGGTGTAATGGAAGGTGAACTCGCATGCAGTCATGTTGAGAATACATAGTATGTGTAGACAAAAAGTATGTGTGAAGGTTGATTAACATAATACTGAACTGAATTTCGCAGGCACGGTTTCACCTGAAAACCAGTTTGGCACACTTTGTGTTTGAAGCACGTGCCTTTGAAAAAGCAGTTACCAATTATTTCACAGCAAAATCAGATGATAGTGAGGTTGATCTGATATAGAGCAGCACAATTTCTCCACACAGTCATGTTAAGATCATCTTAAATGGCAAAGACATTGTTTCATGCAATGCTGGAATTCTAGAAACAAGTCTAGGTATTAATAAAATAATGTATTCATAATGAAAAAGGAAAAACAAATCTTATCCATTTGGCATTTAGATAGTGACGTCTGTGTATCTTTAAACCCCTATTTAATTTTGTAATGAATACAACATGTTTCATGATGCATATTATCACAATATTTGCATTGTAATTATCACAATATTTCAGTGTATTGTTACATCTAATAAGTCCACCTTATAAAACTGTCCTGTAAATCTGAAAATGTAATTCTGTGTCTCCTGCAGACCTCACCGCTGCATGAGCAGCTTCCAGTCATACTCCACCTTCAGCTCAGAGAACCTCTCTGTCTCAGATGGAGAGGAGGGCAACACCAGTGATCATTCGCACAGCGGACCTCTGGAGGCTTTGAGTGCCAGTCAGGAGGAGCACCTGGATGAGTTGCTTTCGCACACGCCTGAAATCCCCATTGACATCTCCACGCAGTCTGATGGCCTGTCTGACAAAGAGTGCGCCGTCCGCCGCGTCAAAACCCAGATCTCCCTGGGCAAGCTGTGTGCTGACGAACACAGCTATGAGGTCAGTAGGTCCACCTTGCTCAGTGCTGTTCCAACCTAAAACAATAGTTTTCATCATCATGGTGTTTACCACCTCAGTTGATTGTTCAGTAAAGTTCCTGATATATTTGTTTGAAGAGATATCCACATATGGATTGTTCCTCTAATTCCTCAGCTCATCAGGTGACTAAGTGATGGTTGTGTTGAATTGGCAGTCACAGAAGTCCACCTTATGCTCATTACTTGTCCTCTTTTTCCCTCAGAACCCACTGCACTTTGGGGACTCCGACTGTGATTCGTCTGAGGCAGAATGTTCTGACGCCACCATCAGGAACAAGCAGCCATGTGCTCCCTCTTCCTGGTGAGCTCCTCCTTTAAAATCCTGACTCCTGGGAGGAAACCACCGCAATAACTGGAGCCTGCTGTAAACGACCACACCCCATCCTGTTCCTCGCCCTGTGGCCTCAAGCCTTTCCCATTCGAGCAAACCTCAGGCACCTCTGGACTGACAATGTAGCTAGTGTAACATTCATAATTTATTTTTCTGCATCGAGGAAACAAAAAAAATCAGGAACTCTACATATTTTGGCGAGGAACAAAAGGACAATAATAATATAAAAAAACCAACTGTATGAAAGCTCAGAGTGCTTGTGAATGAAAGGATAAAACTCAATGCTGGGAGTACTGAGAGAGTTAGTGGAGGCAGTGAAGAAGGAATTCTGGTTTGTATGTGTGTGCGCTTGTGTGTATGAGTGTCTGTGCCCCAGGATTTTGAGCAGAACATCAGATGTTGTGAAGAGCATTCCTTGATGGGACCAGTGGATTATTCTGATAGACACAGGACTCTGACCCCCGAGCAGCCAGACCTGTCCTTCTGGCAAAGATGAACTAGCTACCTGGTAAATCTTGAGTTTACAGAAATGACACCCTTCCCCGTCCTGGGAGATCAGGGTAACTTCAGTTTGAGCACCAGCATGAACAGCCCATCGTCCTTTTTCCTCCTTTTTTCATCTTTCCATTGCTCACATCTCTGATACTGTGGACCCATGTGGAATTGTCCCAGGATGCCTGCTTGGCCTGCCATTGGAAACGACCAGTCAGACTTCTGCTGCTGAATTCTGAGGAGAAACAGAACATCCGTGGGTCCACTCCCAAGTAGCTCTTGACAGAACACTGGCTGCTTTAAAAAATACTTTAATTGTACAATGTTGTTGCACAGCGGCTTGAAATCAGTGTTGAAACTGGAGGAAATCAGTCTAGCTTGCCTCTGACCTCAGGACTGTGCTCAGAAAAGGATGATCAGGCAGGGAAGGAGGACAATAACATGTTCCTTTTGGTTACTGAAAACGCAAGGACCAGCAATGTATGGACCGGACCCAAACGAAAGCCCTGTAACTCATTCCTCTCATCTCACTCTTATTGTTGGACTCAATAGTCATGTAGTTGATGTGAAGATGCAGCAGCCCTTTAAAACACCCCTCAGGACTTGGCCGTGTTTCCTGTATGCTGTCTTTTTCCTCTTTGTTTCTAGTTGAGTTGTTAGTGTGTGGAGTGAGACTGAATGTGTAGTGTACAGGGAGAGGGCATAACAACCTCAGACATACTCTGCTGTTTCTCGGTTGTCACTGAATCAGCAATAATGCAGGACCCCCGCTCAGGCATAGGAGAACCTAGCTCAGGAGACTGGACTGTCTAGCTGGCTGGACAGGTGCACTGGCAAGTTGTAGTGAAACAAGGTAGTTCTAGATAAGCCACTTTTTTAAAAAAGGCCTATATATTTTTGAAATTTTGAGTTGAGCCCAGTCACCAGTTTAAAAAAAGACAGAAATGGAACAAACCCTGCATTTTTATGGTTGGATGCTCAGGTTAAGTTATATGCACAGTGTGCTACTCCTTTTTCTCTTCAGTGTGAGAACAATGAGTCTCCATTAGAGGGAGACAGATCTCTCCGTTGTGTTTTTCTGATAGTAAAATCTGGCAACATTCCTTTTTATATTCATATAAACCACTGGGAAGTTTCCTTCATTAAGCTTATGAACTGTGTAATTTGTATGGCCTCCTAAATCTGTTTTTTGTTTGTTTTACTGTCCCTATATAAGGGATGCTGCATCTTGTATCATTGCTACTGTACTGTATTCATTTTGCCCTTGTGTGTTTTTGGTGTGTGTGCGTGTGTTTGTGTAATAGTATAGTGAGGATGGCCAGTTTACGTGTAGGTAGATGAAGTCATGTCTCACTCATGACTTTGAGAGATGGCATTTGAGAGAAACTGTGAAGGACATTTGTTGTTCTCTATTTTTTTCTCCAAATTGACATTTTAAGCAAACGGGGTTTCGTATGTCGAAGTCTTATCAAAGCAGTCGCTGCAAGGATGCTTTCGGATGCAGCAAATGAACAAAAGCAAAACTAAGACATACACTGTGGAGCTTTCAATTCTGTACCTTAATGCTTTCGAGAAGAACCAGCCATTGTTATTTTCTGTTCATATTCTCAGACCAGCATGATTGGAATTGGATGGACCTGATCTCAGTCTGACTATCATCTCAGTCTGAATGAATGGACTTTCGAGTGTTGCTTGTGGGAATCGTCCTGTAACTGGTGAGCCAGGACAGCTTGTGGACACACACCAACCTCATTTTTTTTTCCACTTGTTTACGTCATTGAAACAAAAAAGGCTGCTGTGATTTAATCAGAACAGAAATCAGACAAGGTGTTGATGGTGAAGAACAGTATGTTTCCGTCTACAACACCATAACAGTTCCTGTAAAGTATGATTACTTGTGTTAATTTAAGTTAATTTAATTTAATTTTCCTTCCTTTTCGTTGTAGCTGGCCTACCGGATCATGGAATTAATTTATTTTGGACTGCTAGTAATGTTTAGAAGTCAAATCTTTTTTTCTGTTTTACTGAAGATTTGGAACTTTTTGCTCATATCATTTTAAACATGTCAGGTATTTCTAGAGGGAGACTTTTAGGGCCAGTTCTTAATGAATGGCCTTGTAATAACTGGAGATGGAAAACGTTGACAGCATATGTTATTATATGTACCAAAACAGAGTAATAATTCTTGAGTCCTTAGGGTTGAAAAAGATCATACAGAGTTCATACAGATAAGTCCTTGACAGTAGGGTTGACAGTATTCATTAAATATACATATAGTAATGTATGAGCCTGCTTTGTTGGTTAATGGCATTGTTTTATGATTTGGGTTTGACTTCTGTCTCATCCAAGAGATTATTACAGATAATTGCAGATCTATGCTCTTAAAATTAAAGGTGCTTCAACTGGTTACTTGTCGTACTTGGATGTCAAAAATAATCCTCTTTGTCACCATTGACTGGTTGTTTTCCAGTAACACACCAATGAAAGGACCGCCAATAGTAAGGATGATCAGATACAGAGCATCCGGCTGACCCTGACTTTTTATATGGTAGAGAGAACCTTTAAACTGGTACATAACCTTTGTATCAATCTTTAGATGTTTAATGGGTTATTCACCCATATGAAGCACCTTTATTTTTAAGAGTGTAGAGTAATAAAGTCCTCTAGATTAAGGGCTGGTTTATGAAAAGTAAACTGTTAGTATTGCTGATTTGAAAAACGATCTGCAGCCAGACCAGGTGCTCCTTATCTTCAGACTTTGTCAACTAAACTAGCTAGAATAGCATCAGCCATTAGCATTTGTTAAATAAGCACACACAGTTTCAGTAACTGGGACCAGTAATTGAATAAAACGGCCAGTTGACTTGAACAAGCTTAGATGCTTTAGATGTAGGCTTTAGTGAATAAGCCCCATAATCTGCCAATGATCAGTCCAACAAGGGCCTTCTCTTAGGCCCATTAGTACAACTACTAACCCTCATTAGGCATTTAAGCCAATGTGGAATGAAATCAGAGCACATTCCTCATGGTGTTCTTTGACTTACTGTCAGTATTAGCAATGCAAATTTGATTCTGATAGGGCAAGATTGTGTAAGTATTTAAACCGTGATGATTAAAACTATTTACATGCCTCTCTCTTTATTGCCTTTCCTCAGATCTCTTTCTCTCTCTCTCTCTCTCTATCTTTCGCAGTACAGGTATCTCATTACTCGTTCTTGACTTTCCATTATTGATTCATCAACTAATGCATAAACAGTTATTTTGTTATGAACTATTTTTGTGCAGGATGTGTAAAACTCTGAGCTATTTTTTTCCTCTTCCAGTATGTTTCTTACACATGTGCCGCATTCCCTTCCCTTATCTTGAATGGCATTATGATCAACCAATCCTGATGGTTTCCTGTATTAGCCTGTGTACAGTGCAATGGGAGCAAGAAGGAATAAAAATCAAAGCAAACAACTGCATGGAATAAACCGCTGATGTACTGTACCAAACTCTGTGGCCTCTTGCTTCTTTCAAACAGTTTTTAAAACTCATTTTGACCATATTACAGAAGATGACATATGTGCACTAACCATCATTTAGAAATAGTTTCTCAACATTTTTGCAAATATTCTTTTGGTGAAGGTAGTGCATGTCTGACAGGAGTGCATATCTCTTGACCAAAGCAAATGTATTCACATTATTTCTTGAAAAAAAGCAAAATAATCTGCATTATTTCTTAAAGAAGCAACACAATCATACAAAATTCTCAGTATTGTTTGAAACAAGCAATATTTCTTAAATATTAATAATAATAATAATAATACTACAACATTATTTCTTGAATAAACTCATTTCTTAGAACAAGTAAAATAATCTATGTTTTGAAATAAGCAAAACTCCATAATATTTCATGAAACAAAAGAATATGCAGTTTCTTACAACAAACACAAATATCTGCATTATTTACTGAAAAAGCAAAATAATCTACATGTCCACAGTTTCTTATAAAAAATAAAACTAAATTGCTATTGCACTGAATGTAGTATTTCTTAAAAAAATTTGAAATGCACTAATACATTAAATGTACTAATACATTATTATTATATTATGTAATCATTGAAAAAAGCTGAAGTCTCTGCATTAGTGCTTGGGGAAAAAAAACTAATCTGCTTAAAAAGCATAACAATCAACACTATTATTGGGGAAAAACAAAATAATTACATTTCTGGGGAAATAAAGATGAATTATCTTCCGTATTTCTTAAAAAGAAACATTAATCTGCATTATTTGATGAAAAGGCAGTATAATATACATTATTTCTTGAAAAAGGCACATTTTCACTGTATTATTTCTTCAAAGATGCAAAAACTACCTGCTTTTTCTTGAAGAAGAATCTGCATTATTTATTGAACTTAAAGCTACATTGTGTGAGTGGAAGGTTGAGGAAGCTGTTTTGCAGATCACACACTGATCAGGGGGTGAAGTGTTGGTGAATGTTTGTCCTGAGCAAAGATCAGTGTCTTTATTGCCCTCCGCTGAGCTGTGTGAAGGAGGGGGCAGTTTTCTGGGGTGGTTATGTTGTGTAGGGTGGAGGATTTTATGCCTGTTACCTTTATCTAACTCAGAATGATGAGCACAGCTCTGAGAGGGTGAGCTGAACGGGGGTAGGAGGGCTGCAGAAGGAGCAATGGGAGGAGCTCCTCCTCCGTGGGCGTGGTCCGTCATCTTAGCCGAGATCCCCGGAAGGTCACTGTAAAAGTAAACGATCGAGGAGGTGAAAAGAAACGGAGAAGAAACGCTGCCTTTACGGACAGACGTGGGCTGGAAACATGAGCTTTCAGGGGCTGGAGAAGCTGCGGATGACCGGGGCGGGGAAGGCCATCGCCGTGCTGACCAGCGGAGGAGATGCCCAGGGTGAACTCACAGACTGACCGATATATAATATATTATAGTGTCTGTAGGGCTGGACAAAATAAATTAATATGTACATATTTTAAAACGAAAATTCTATATATTTTTTCCAGCCATACAGGCATATATATAAATATATATTTTTTAATCATATTTTAATCATATTATATTTTAATTTGTAATATTTTAATCATATATTACAATATGATACATATTATATTTTTATAATATACTATTATATGATATATATTAATATTTTTTATCATATATATTATACATATTTTTTATATTATATTATTTTTTATCTCCTGTTCCGTGTTTACACTGTGCACTGATTTACGCTGTTTACGTTCGGTTTACTTATTACACTTCACGACATACCCGTATGTGAATAAGCGCTAAGTTCGCGTTGCTTAGTAACAGAGTAAGGGAGCGGGGCCGAGTCAGTGGGTCTGTCACACTGTACGAGGAGAACGGGGGGGCGGGCCCGAGTGCGTGGGCGTGTCGCATTGTACGTGCAGACTGTCATGACATGTGCACTGATCGGCCACAACATTAAAACCACCTGTAAGTGTCCTGAACGAGACAGACGGTCTGTTCATGCTGTCAGTGGGTGAGACTCGAGGCTGTGAGGGAGCAGGCAGCTCTCGAAGTTGAAACGGGGTTTAAGTGGGTCATCTGAAAACAGCTTTGCTAATATGCAGTGGTCAGCAGTGTGCTCTAAGAGGGGACATCCATTGACCTGGTGACAGGGTTTTGGGTCGTCAGAACCCTCTTGTACAGACTACTACATGCCCATGTCCACGTCCATGTCCATGCCTCTGCAGCTTAGAGCTGTTTTGATGGTTTAGAGCTGTTATGCTGGTTTTAAAGTTATGGCAAGTCTGTGAATGTGCTTGACCTACTTAATACTAAGATACTGATAAGAGCACTGACTGATGAGGGACACAATTTTATTTTATTTTTTATATATTATATTGTTGAGCTGGCTTATTATTATTATTATTATTGTTATTGTTGTTAATTATTATTATTGTTATAACAATTATGTTATTTTATTATTATCATGATATTTATTATATTATCACAATTATATTATTATTATTATTATTATTATTACCTCTACATCATATTTTTGTGCTAATTTGTGGAAACTGTACAGACGTTATTTCTGAGTTATAGGAATGAAAGTCTAAACCTGTATGAATTAAATCTCAGTCTAATTGAATGAAATAACTTATTTTCAGCTCTGCAGGAAGATGAGTTGCTCTACATGCTTAAAAGTATCTAGAAACCCCTTCCAATTAGTCAGTACATGTGCTTTAAGATGCACCCATTTGCCCATTTGGTTACAGGTGCACAACTGATCATAATTATCCTAGCTTATATCATCTCCATATAAATTGCTAATAGAATGGGATGCTGTGGAGCAGCAGCACATGAATCTTAGAACAAGCCCAAGTATCAGTTCGAGGGGTATAAAGGCCCCCTACATTTTGTGGAGTGATGCAACACTATCTGATACCTTTGAGATGAGAGGAGAAGAGACTGCTCCTGCAAAGGGCAGACTTTCCCTTATTAATGTGCTTCATTTCTGAAGAAACATTGGGTGAGCAGGTGTCCAGACTTTTGGGCATATCGTGTACCTTTACATTGTTTCATATGGAGAAAAAAAATGTTTGTGACTTGGGAAAACAATGAGATGTTGATGCTTTGCCTAATGTGCTTGCTCAGGTATGAATGCTGCAGTCCGTGCTGTCACTCGGATGGGTATATACGTCGGAGCAAAGGTGTATCTGATTTACGAGGTACTCTCACTCCCAATTTTCAACTCCCCATTTACAACCACGATGCCGTGAAGATTCAGAATCGTACTTTTTTTTTATTAAAATAAGGTGTGATCTACCGACATGATAAATCCTTTCTTAGAATGTTGCCTTTATGTTGAAGCCCACCAAAAATGATTCAGTTAATTTACAGCAGCTTAATTCTATGCACATTTGTTGAGGTGCTCTTTCCTGGTTTGATTTAGAGCTTCGGCCTTTAAGTTTAGATCTTGGTGAGTGAAATCTTAAATAGAGCCAGCATTTATGTAGTGGAGCTAATGATTGTATCTATTGAATTGGGATGGCGTAGCATAGTGGGTGACATGGCAGGCTGTGGTTCGATCCCACTATTACATCAATAAGCATTTAGAGGAAAGACTCTTAACTCTACATTGGCCTTCCTGTGTAAAATGATTAAACTGTAAGTATCTCTACATACTAGATGCACTGTCTGCAAAAATCAGTAATTTTCTGGTTGCCATTGTCTGTTAAAAACAGAACAAATACAGTTAGATTTAAAAGCCTATAGTATAATTCAGAAGTCACAGTTCTTTAAAATTAAATAATATTTCTATATTTAGTCATATATTTTAGCATAGCAAAAGGGATTTTATGTAAACTACAGAAAAAATCAGTTCATTTTACATAGTCTTTTGTTAAAATTTCAATCTAAAAGCTCTAAAAAATGGATAATTTATGTATTGCATTTAAAATCACATGACGAATTTCAATTATCCATATATACTTCTCATTTGAATTCTCATCTGTCATCTTTTAATATTCTTACAGGATGGTAAGAAACAGTTAATACACAGCAACACACTTATGAGTTAGACATAAGTAGAGTTATAACTCTGGAAGGACCTAACATTAGGTGACAGGTTCAGTCAAAGAAGGATATCTGGAATCTAATACCAACTCTGTGATGGTTTGCTGATTTTTTGCAGGGTTACCAGGGCTTGGTGGACGGAGGAGACAATATTAAATTGGCCCACTGGCACAGTGTGACCAACATCATTCAGCTGGTAAGAGTGCTCAAATCTGTTTTGGCTCTCTAGTAGCACATACTGTAATAATACATCCTGAATTATTGTTACAGTTCATCCGGTATATGAATATTTAAATTCATCATTTTTAAAAGGATCTATATTAATTTGTGATTTATCTGTGCATTTCCTTATTTCCTCTTTTCCCATCTGTCCAGTTTAGATTCTATACTGGTAAGATGTCATCTTGCATGGCCTGCAAGGCTGTTAATTGGCACTTCTGAACACACAGTTCAGAAGGCATTTGCATTCAGTATGCACTAATGTTGCAGATTGATGAATGTTGCTGACTGAGTGTAAAATACAGTATAATGGTCTATGTTACCCTCACCCTTTGTGTAGCATCTGTGAAACGTCCAACTGTGGTGTTTCTATATTGGAGTGTTAAATTCAGCCTTTCACCCAACATAGAAGGAAGCTTATGGTTTTTTTTTATTCCATGTAATGTCTCTCACACTGTCAAAGTAGATTTATATTTAGCATCAACAGGACACTCCAGCCAGACTTGGAAAACTATCTCGTGGTATGCTGCACCCAGAAGGAAGTGTCAGATGATGAATGCTATGCTATTCAGAAGGACGATAAAGGTCACCCTGAACAATACATGATTGATAATAGTATGATAGACTGATAATAATAGACTGATATGGACAGTATTTATAGAGCTATACATATAGAAGTAGTGTCTCAGTATGGTGTTGGGTTTAACACAACATGCCAGACATCTTGTGGTGGAGTTGTAGAGGTTGCTAATGGTGTCCTGCGATAATCCATCCCATGCAGCTTGAATATAAAGATCCTGCAGATTGTGCGGTAGGGGTGGAGTGTTGATTGCATGACCAATAGCATCCCACACATTTTCAAAAGTTCTAGTGATACAAGTGGACATGGCATAGTATGTGTGTCTTCAAGACAAGCTCTTGAGATGACAACAGTGTTTTGATGAGCATTGCTCTGTTGGAAGAGCGCACCAGTGTGCATTCAGAAAATGTAAGGTCACTGCTTACAAAACCTCATTAACATAACGTTGGGCAATCAAAGTGCCAAAGATGATCTGGCATTGTGCAAAAATTGCACCCCAGACCATGACATTATGACACCATGGCATATGATGTGTGAAAACAAAATGTTGATCTTAGTGCTGACCACAGTGTCTCCACACATCAAGACAAAAGTGGGACATTTCTGAGTGACTCTATGACAGTCTAGCATGACACCATTGCAGTCATGCATTGCAATCAATTGATTCCTTCTGGGTGCAATTATTTTTGATGGTGAATGTATATATGTAGAGAGAGACAGGCAAACAGAAAAACAGCAGTATACATTTGTGAGGGTATGGAGAGATAAATGGTTCCATCTCAGCCTCCTCAAGAAGTAGACTCTGCTGCATTAAACATATGGGAGGTGCTGAATGTCCAGGAGAAATCTTCAAAGATGTTGATACCCAGGAACTTGAAGCTCAAGACGCATTTGGCCGTGTTGATTTGTGTGTGTGCAGCCTTGGCTTTTTGGTAGTCCACAATAACCTCGTTGGTCTTCTCAGTACTAAGGGAGAGATTATTGGTGGAAGACTAAGCCTCCAGGTTCTGCATCTTCTCCTTGATGTGGCTAACCATTGTGCTGTTGTAAATATGCTGGCTCCATGCAGATGCACACAGTCAAGGGTGAAGAGGGAGAAGAGCAGAGGGCTCAACTGAGTGGCACTTTACTGTTCAGAGTGAAAAATAAATGTGAATCTTAAAACACTTGGAAAAACACTGCTTTGGAGTGGAGTTGTGGGTTGTACAGCAAGCAATGGAGGGTTGCATGCACATGCACACATTGATGCATGCAATTTTATGCTTTTTAGCTGAGGCATTGTACCAGAAAATCATCAGAAGAGAGTTTTCTTAGTCTGTCTGGAGTATCTCTTTAAATCAAGCTATCTGCTTATGCTGACTGTGGTGTCCTTGAAACCCATAAGACACCATAGTTAATGGTGTGATCATTAACTGGCTACCAGTTGCTGCATTTGTCCACTGACTGTGTACTTAAGAGTGGTTGATTCTGAATTCAGATACATATAGTGAAAATGAGCTCATAGTAAAATAAAAATGTAGGAGCTTTTAAACTTATTTAACTGGTGGAATGAACTGGTCAGTCTAGGGTGAATTTGCTTGAGCCAGTTCAATGCTGCTTGACACAAATGACCTGTCTCTTCTTCAGGGAGGAACAGTAATAGGCAGTGCACGCTGCAAAGCCTTCACCACACGGGAGGGACGTGTGGCTGCTGCCTTTAACCTGGTGAAACGAGGGATCACCAATCTTTGTGTCTGTGGAGGGGATGGCAGCCTTACAGGGGCCAATATCTTCAGAAGTGAATGGAGTGGAATACTTGCTGAGTTGGTGGCAAAAGGTACAAAGCAGTATAAACCAGGACTGTGTCAATCACGTGATTAAACTTGATTATTCAGTTAAAAAGATGATGTTAGAATTTGAATGAATTTGCATTATTCTGAAATTATTGGCAACAGAGCCTAATGGACACACCTACTTTTATGCAAATAGCATTTGGATGAATCACATTACTGGACCTGATTTACTGGGATATGTGCTAAATGCTGCCCTTCACCACTACAAACATAGGGGTAATGTTAATAGGACACTACATTTCCCACAATGCCCAACATGTTTCCTTTGAATATGTTCACTTTCTAGCCTGAAGCCATAGTCTTTTTAATACAGAGCATAACAGTAGGTTCATATGGACATAAAGTATTTAACGTCACCGTTTGAGTACCTACATTTTACAGCAAGTCTGTCACAGAGCAGTCAGCATTAATAACCACTTGTCGCCTAACAAGGAAAAAAGTCATATTTGGCTGATACGTGATGGCTTTCATTTTTTAATGTTATCTTATCTAATAATGTTATCTTTAAATTTAAAATGAAAGTCCCGGAGCAGTTGATAAATGCAAAGGATATGCAAGAACGTACTAAACATGACTGTTTTACTGCATATAATACTGCTGTCCCATAAATTCTGGTGGTAATGTCTACATGGTAAAATATAAATGTATAAAATACATTTTTTTTTTAAATCTGAGAATGCACTCTTTAATGATTTAAGTACCAAAACGAAAACTGTAAAGTACAGTTTTGTACTTTATACAGTTTTTGAGTAAAGAGTGTCTCAAATATTTATTTTAAATCCTGTCTTTTCAACACTTCCTAGTCCATTTTAAGTCAGATATGTCTGAAAGAAGCCCAGATGTTGCAAGAGGCCTCTGTAGATGTAGTTTGGTATTCCATTTCTTTCTTCCTCAATCCTAAAGCAACCCAATCCAAACCTGGATATTGAAGTGTTCTGTTTTTCAGCCTTTTCTCCCGTTTAAAAGGTCTTTCATGAAGTAAAAACAGGTCAAA
Organism: Acestrorhynchus altus; assembly: GCA_034509495.1. Lineage (NCBI taxonomy): Eukaryota > Metazoa > Chordata > Actinopteri > Characiformes > Acestrorhynchidae > Acestrorhynchus > Acestrorhynchus altus. The sequence continues at coordinate 27,794,546 of CM067509.1, forward strand.
ATGGGCAGTGCATGGGCAGTACATATTACTGACTGAAAATACAAACTGACCATAACAGGTTTCTTCCTTTATCTGACTTTGGCGAGAGCTTAATACAACAACTTTTCCATTGGTTTCAAAAGATTTTCAAAGGTCCTGTAAATGGAGAATGCCAAACTGAATCTGTGAAGTAGTCTGAAGTGTAAACACATTACATTTTTTATTTATACAAACACTGTTCATACCATCCCTCTTTCTAGGCAGGATCAGTCCTGAAACTGCAAAGCAGTATGGTCATCTGAACATTGTAGGACTTGTGGGCTCCATTGATAATGATTTCTGTGGGACTGATATGACCATTGGTGCAGACTCTGCCCTTCATCGTATTATGGAGATTGTGGACGCCATTACCACCACTGCTATCAGGTCAGTGAGTGCATTTCATCTACAGGGTGGAGAATAAAAGTGGGATGTTTTACATGAATGGAATATTTGCACTTGAAATAGTCTAGATGTTGTACACATGGATTTAGAGGTCTATTGCATAATGTCTTGAAGGAATGCACACTGCAAGTTGGAGCCATTCTCTTTAGTGTGTTCATTCCTGTTTCATTTTCTAGAATCCTTGCCTGAACTTGCCCACCTTTGCTGACTACATATGATCCTAAGCTTCTCCTAATTACCCTACAGGAGAATTCTTTAAATGCCACATATGTAAAACATGATTTAAGATAACAAATAGTGACACCAAGCATCTGCTTCTAATACTGTCCTGGATGTAGACGTAACATTGCTTTAACTGACCAAGCACTCTGAGCAGTTTGTAAATCTTCTCCCTTCTGATCTGCAGCCACCAGCGCACATTTGTCCTGGAGGTGATGGGCCGACACTGTGGGTGAGTCATGTCTGAGTGCTGCTGCTTCATTTCCTATCACTCCTTGTGAGCAATGCATGCCGGTGCTGTTGAACTTAGAGCAAGTGCAGGTCTGCATTAGTCATCATAAATAAGGAAGATCTGTGCTCTTGTCAGTTCACTAAATTATTGTTTTGTTAACATCCCGTCACAGTTGGCTGACCAAGCTATAAGTCAACACTGAGGTCGTTGCTGCACTAAATATAGTGGTTCTTCCAGTTTGTGATAAAGAGCACTGATAGCTGCAATTACTGGTACTGATAGAGGTCATTGCTGTAGTAGAGGTCAGTGCAGTGTTGCAAATATAGGCAAGTTGTACTGATAAAGTGTTGGGTCTGCTGTGCAGATATCTAGCCCTGGTGTCTGCGCTGGCGTCTGGAGCAGACTGGCTTTTTATTCCTGAGGCTCCCCCAGAGGACGGCTGGGAGGAGCTCATGTGTGCTCGGCTGGGAGAGGTGAGGATGGCATGGCACACTTAATAATACAATAAATAGAGTTAATCTGAAGAGAATTGGGGAAATGAATACTAATAAAGAAATCTAGTAGGTGGGGAGAGTGAGGAAAGCAGCAGCAGTGATTCTCACAGCTCCAATAGCTTACAGGTTGTTTGCAATGTATTAAAATTACTAATTTTACTACATACTGTATATATACAGTTAGAAATATCAATAGAGTAGAAATCTGCTTTTTATGCACAACAGTAAAATCGATTTAGACCAATCACATCTTAACATTTAATCTCCATTACTTTGAACAACCAACATCTATTCACTTCATTTTCTTACCTCTAAATATTTTTTTCTTATGTACATACATCAGTGTTTTACACATACTTAAGTTATAGATCCCCCACCCTTCAGTGGTTCTAGACATGCATGTTACATTATTAAATGCTTTTAAAGGAAAGGTTTAGTGATAAAGCCTCTTCTTTGTCTAAAGTGATTAAGATAAAAATATTAAATATTCATAATAAAACAGTAAATAAAATAAAAAAAACAGGTGAATTGGCAGTTAGTTGTCAGTTGCACAATGATAAAGCATATTTTAAATATACCTAATTATCTCCTAATTGTCCCATAGTTTTTCTCTGATTTAGACATTTCCTGGGAAGATGAAGGTTAGAATGTGCTTCTGGCTGAGTCACATTAAACCAGCTACCACACCTTTGCAAAGTGACATTATTTGGAATAGAAAACCTAACAGCTGACCATGGTGGCTAGGATTGTGCTATGTTAATAATTTAACATCATGCTGGCCACCTACTCACCCAGTAGGTCTCTTTAGAGATGACTGCGTCATTGCAACATTGCAATACTGGAGATTGATCTCCAAAGGATAGGCCCAATGCTTGGACTGCTGTGCTACTCAGGAGCACCCTTCCTCCTCCTTTTTTGGTGCACACTGCCTGTCCAGTGTCCATGAATGCATTTATCTACTTTACGTTTCAGCCATTGCTGACACTGATGTGCAAATACACACACTCACAGTTTATTTAGTGCCTCTAGAGATGTACTGCCAATAAAATAGGAACTCCTGGAGCAGACAAACACAGACCTATTGGCACAAATGCGGTACGGAGCAGTGGATCTGTGTTCTCTGGAATGATGGTGCTCCGTCCAATACTTTTGGGATGGGCTTGAGAGTTGTGGATGAGGTGGGGTAGTATTCATCCGACAACTGAGTGCAATCAAACACTGCTGACCAAAGCTAACTGAACGAATGTGTGTTTGCAGAGTCGTAGTAAAGGTTCTAGGCTCAATATCATCATTGTTGCTGAAGGGGCTATCAGCAAAAACGGCGAGGCAATCTCGTCCAGCTACATCAAAGATGTAAGTCTTCAGAAGTGTTTGAAATGCAAAAGGAATTTGTTTAATGAAGTGTATAAACTGTTCTAGCAGAAGCTTCTGAACATTGTATTCCAGGTCGTTTTCTGCACCACTGGGAAAAAACCCATTCAATTTCCTTATTGCAGCAGGATGATGGTAATAATAAGTGTGTGTGTGTGTGTGTGTGTGTGTGTGTGTGTGTGTGTGTGTGTGTGTGTGTGTGTGTGTGTGTGTGTGTGTGTGATTGTAGCTTGTGGTGAAGCGGCTGGGCTATGACACCAGGGTAACTGTACTGGGACATGTACAGAGAGGAGGAACTCCCTCAGCCTTCGATCGAGTTCTTGTAAGTATTTCAAACTTACTGTTACTTATGGTTTCAGCCTTTTCTAGGTGGCAAAAACTACCTTAAAAGGCAGAATGTGTGATGTGACCAGTGCACATTATGCATTTAAACACTTGTGCAAGTTGAGAAGTTGGTCACACAAGTCACCTCCAGAAATACTGAAAGTTATTTTAAGAGCCATAAACCATGTGAGTCCAACTCATCTTTAATTTTTCCAAAACACAACTGTCTCGGAGGAGTCCAGTTATGCTGTCTCTCAACAATAGGACCAAAACTTACAAGGTTGTTGTCACCTTTATATTTCAGAATGTTCCTCAGTGGCTGCCCCAATAAATGTATTCGACTGATTGTAACTACAAAGCCTGAAATGCATCTTATCTGAATGTGTAGTAGAAATGTTTATGACTGCATGAGCAGATCTGAAGTGCAGGATATACGTCTGATATTAACCTGTGATCTTGGTCTTTTCTTCTAGAGCAGTAAACTGGGAATGGAGGCAGTGGTAGCACTGATGGAAGCAACTCCAAACACCCCTGCTTCTGTGATTGGTCTTTCAGGCAACCAGACAGTGCGTCTGCCCCTTATGGAAGCAGTGGAAATGGTGAGACATGATAAGAATGTTGTTTCTAAAGTATATCATTATCACACCAATCAACCAATCAATGTTTATTTAATTGCACTTTTTGCAACAAAGGAGTTGTCACAAAGCAGCTTTACAGAAATCCGAGTCCGAGCCTCAAATGAGCAGCCAGCAGGCAACAGTGGCAAGGAAAAACTCCCTCAGGCTCAGAGGAAGAAACCTTGAGAGGAACTAAGGCTCAAGAGAGGAACCCATCCTCCTCTGAGATCACCAGAGATCATACCATTCAAATCATTTAAAAAGGTATAATTTACTTCAAGATAAAACGTGTCATGTATTATTTACTCTTTCCAGACCAAAGAGGTACAAAAGGCCATGAATGAGAAAAGGTTTGAGGAGGCCATTCAGCTCCGTGGAAGGTGAGCCTGTGGTGTATTTGCTCGATGTACACGCAGCTGAGACAAACGCCAATGTGTAAATCACAATGTGGTACTCATTTCAGGAGCTTTGAAAACAACTGGAACATTTACAAGTTACTGGCATATCAGAAGCCTGCTCAAGATAAGGTAATTTAAAACATTTCAAATGACAGCAGTTCAGAGGAACTGGACTATCAGCATTATAGTACAAGTGTCAGATTTTCTTTAACAGATTCTGAAGAGTGTGGTTTTGGGAGAAACCTTATGTATGTTTTTGTTGGTTTACATAGCTGCAGTCTGCAGCATTCCTTCTCCACTTTTCTTGACACGCACCCTGCGGGAGTTCAACACCAGTCCTTTCAATACTAACATACTATCACTCTAAAAACAAAGCTGTCATCAATGTCCAGTTTAGCCCAGTACAGACTCCATTCTGAAGTTGAGAGTGTTTTTTATTTGCTCTAATGCTTTTTCCAGAGCAACTACTCAGTGGCCATCCTAAACGTTGGAGCACCGGCAGCAGGAATGAATGCAGCAGTGAGGTCTGCAGTGAGGATGGGGCTGGCTGCTGGACACAGAGTTTATACAGTTAATGATGGGTTCGAAGGCCTCGCCAATGGAGCGGTAAATGCCATGCGTTTGGTTTGCAATATATTGTCACCAAGTATTAATTTGTAATGTGTCAAAATTTCATGATCAGTGGATCAACAGAAATGCTCCAAAAGTATTTTTTCCTCCTGCTATAAAGATGCCTTTTAGGAGATGCAAGGTTTTTCTGTGACACTGAAAATATACCTTTGTTTCGGGGAGGTTGGTATGTCTAATGACCATAATGATAACTGCATATTTGCTACTGTATAATCCAAGCTATTAACTCAGTGGGTTAGGGCCCAAAGCTAAGAATAGGAGGGTTGTTTAAAAGAGTACAGCCTTTCTGAGGTAATAGTAGACAATTAACATACAAGCTTTTCTCTCTATGCAAAGGTCACTGAGGTGTCTTGGCATAGTGTGGCTGGTTGGACTGGCCAAGGAGGCTCACTTCTAGGAACCAAACGGTTAGTCAGTTGAGAATGATTTCTTTCTTTCTGGATTTATTACATTCAGCTGACACATTTGACCACCGTTTCTGTAGAACTCTTCCCAGTACCTGCATGGAAAAGTTGGTGGAAAACCTTAAGAAGTATAATATCCAGTCACTACTTGTCATCGGAGGCTTTGAGGTAAGCTGGACTTCATGTTTCGCTCTTTTGTCTTTTGAGTCTCTGTCTTGGTCTAACTCTGTTGCCTGGTTTGTCATTAGGCTTATGAAGGGATACTGGAGTTGTTTGAAGCTAGGGCGTGCTTTGATGAGCTCTGTATTCCTATGTGTATCATTCCTGCCACCATCAGCAACAATGTCCCTGGCACTGATTTCAGCCTGGGAGCTGATACTGCCGTTAACGCGGCCATGGAGGTGAGGTTCCAGTGAAATCATATTAGTTCAGTTGTACAGCTAGCTCAGTTGTGAACTACATATATGATTTAATTCATGTCTAAAGCTTTCTTAACACACAATTCTAACATCCCAAATGGAGCCCAATCAAATATTGCTGTGTAACTGGAAAACATCTGGGTCTTCATCAGAGCTGTGATAAGATCAAGCAGTCTGCAACAGGAACAAAGAGGAGGGTCTTTGTGGTGGAGACAATGGGTGGATACTGCGGATACCTGGCAACCACAACTGGCATTGCAGTGGGAGCTGATGCAGCATATATTTTTGAGGATCATTTTGATATCCATGAACTCAAGGTGAGATGTTAAACTGCGTTTGTTGTTTAAATTATAAAGCTATCCAGTAAATAAAACATACCAGTAACTGACAGCATCTCAAGCATGGTGGTACCGTTAACTCTAACCATTGCTCTTTAATGTAATTTCCTCTAACAGACAAATGTTGAGCATCTGACAGAGAAGATGAAGAAGGACATCCAGAGGGGTCTGGTGCTGAGGTCATATTCAGTTCAACCTGATTATTTCACTGTGGCTAAATGTTCTGGTTAATAAACCTCAAGACACCTAATTTATCTTCATCCACAAAATGACAGAATGTGTCATGTATTACATAACATAGGACTCACCTCAGCAGAGGATTACCAGTATAATACAAATATGCAGTATTTTAGTATATGTAACACTGAACAGTCATGGATCAATTGCTAATCAATCAATATATAACTATATTATGCTTCTTCATAATATATATTTAATGGTAGAGTTCCGATTTGGCTTATTCAGCTGTATTTGTCCACCAATCCAGCCCTGACATGGACTCTGATCTATGGTGAATTATATAGAGTGCAACCTTGATCCAACGTCAGTACTCTGACTCTGGAAACATATTGCTCATACTCTTTTGTACATATGTAGTGCTTTATATAATCAAGTACTAACAATCAGGCTTTCTCATTGTCTCAGCACAGGAATGAGAAGTGCCATACACACTACACCACTGACTTCATCTACAATTTGTACTCTGCTGAGGGGAAAGGTGTCTTTGACTGCAGAGTGAATGTCCTGGGACATCTTCAACAGGTAAGAGTAAGCTGTGTGATAGTGGCTGAAGGAATATTCCGATGTTAGCTGATAAATAAATATTTGTCTGTCAGTCTGGAAACAGTTTTATACCTAACAGGTCAGGTCTCATATCATTAAAACAGTAATTTCTTAAAAATCAGATTTAAATTGTGACTCTGATAATATGTGTCTTATATAGTTTATACTTTTAATATAATATAATAAACACTTTATTATTAATTTAGCAAAGACTTACTGCCTGTTCTGTTTCTTTAGGGAGGTGCCCCTTCTCCATTTGACAGAAATTTTGGCACCAAGTTGGGTGTGAGGGCAGTGCAGTGGCTTACAGAGAAGATGATTGATACATTCAGACAAGGTAAGATTTTTTTTTTTTATTTAATTGTAAATTTAAATCAAACATATGTAATTATATGCTGCAAGACCAGTTTTTAAAAGATTGTAATGTAAGACTTCTTCAGTTATAATTCATTAACTACTATCAAACTAATGTCATGTGTGATAAAGTTGTGTAGTTATGAATAAAATGGAATATGGCCCTAAACCTAAATTCGAGCGAAATTTTTAAAGGAGCTTTGTATGACATCACCCTCTTTTGATCAGGTCGTGTGTTCGCCAACTCCTCAGACACGGTTTGTGTAGTTGGCCTGAATAAGAAAATGCTCAGCTTCAGCCCTGTGACTGAGGTGAAAATGCAGACTGACTTTGAGTAAGTGTCTCTAACTGATGTACTGTCACTTATAATTGTCCATTTTGCTTTATTTAATGCCTCAAATTGAATGTCTCCTATTACAGGCACAGAATGCCCAAAGAGCAGTGGTGGTTGGGGCTACGATTGCTGCTCAAGATGCTGGCAAAATATCAGACTTCCTTCGACCAGTACATCACTGGAGAGATTGAACATGTGACACGTCGCTCACTCAGTATAGACACTGGGTTTTAGACAATTCAGCATACAGTAGATTAAGTTTCACCAGCGTACATTTGTGCAAACCGAAGCCATGCTCTTGCAGGGGGTTTTCTGACCACAATACGTGCCTAAACATGATTGTCCGCAGATACACTATGTGCCAAAACCAGCTCGTCCAACATTCCCCTCAAAACCAAGGATATTTCCAGAAGGTCTGTCTACCCTAGCAGCCTCAACTCTTCTAGATGTTGCAACTTTGATTGTATTCGACTGCAAGAAACTTAGTGAGGTCAGGTGCTGATTTTGAATTATTTATTCTCAATTACAAACACTGCTCCAACTAATTCCAAAGGTGCTACACCATTCCAGAGAATTACACTGCTTTACATTCCAATGCTGACAAGTGGCTTCAGTGTGGTAACCTTCCTCTAATATGCGGCTTTTTCAAAATATCTCATTGGCAAAGCTTTTCTTTGGACATTACACAAACTTCAACAGTATATGCAACTCATTTATCATTTCAGGAGAAGTGTATCTGAACAACAATCAATTCACACAGAATCAGACATACAGTGTAGCTTTAAACTCTGTGGCTTTGCTTGCTTATACATAAATTTGTGCATTTCAGACAACTTGATGTGTTCTTGACATGATTATTATTACACACTGCCAAATAAGGGAAATTAGGGGTGAAAAGGCCTGTAACAGAAGTAGTTTTGTTAACTAGGGATGTACACGGGTATTCTTAATCAGTTGCTTAATCAACTGAGGTGCCATTATTTGAATTATTCAGGTATTAATGATTTGTCATGAGATATGAGAAAATAGACAGCCAATAGACAGTTGTCAGTTTTACATTTTAAATTTAAAGGGAACTATAAAATGTGACTATAGACTATAATCTGTTTCTTTGCATACTTTGTTAACCTTTCTGGTTGGAGGATTATTCTTAGTCCAGCAGTGACAGTGAGGGGTTTAAACACTCCAGTAGTACTGCTGAACTACTCTTACCAGCACAACACACTGCTTACATTAACCCACTACCAAAATAATAGCTGCTCTGTGGTACAACTCTTAACTCTCAGACATAAACATGCCCATCCCCTTTGCTAACAACACCTTCTGACATATTTGTCTGTTATTAGATGGGACGTTAAGTATGTAGTCAAAATGTGAGATTCATTGTGAGTAGTACTATTGTGGCTATGCAATGTGACCAATGTGCACCAGTTATTGTCAGTGTTTGGTCCATGTTATAATGGTAAATATTCATTGGCATGAACTACAGTACATAGTGTTGGAACACTTCATGTTTATTTGGATAATGCAGTATTGTTGATCAGTGTGTATTGAGACAATTATTCATTAGGTGTCCTTCTAGATGTCTTTGGAATATGCACTGTAACACCCCTCTGTATGATGTAGCAAAAAAGGAGAAACATGAATGTGAACTGAATGTTATTAAAGTAATATGAATGTCATTAAATGAAAACATGTTGACGACTCATTTTATAAATACAGTTTTGAGAAAACTGAATTTACAGTTCACAGCAAGAAAACCAAACAAGAACATTTTTCAGTCAGCTGAAAGGACATTGAAACTGCCACTGAAACATTTCAGCAATGACTGAGTATTTGCACATAAACGACCTCTCCTCGGCATGAACAATGTCTTCAATAAAAGCAACATAACTTTATATATTAAAACCATTAAGGTGTATCATGTCACATTCTGCTTACAAAATTAAAACTTCCCAAAGTTGAAGCAGAAAGGGAAGCCCTCTGCAGTCCCTCCTGGCTCTTGGCTGGAGGAGCTGGGCTGAGGGCTCTTTGCAACAAAAGAGAAGGCAAACTCCTCCTCTGGACGTCTCTCTAACTCATCAAACAGAAAGTCTGAGAGAGAAAATAACATTTAATCTTATGTATTTCAGTTTGAAATGCCATGTGTGTCCTGTTTAAAGCAACAACCCACCTGGTAACTTTGTTTCTGGAGACTTCTACATGAATGAAAATATAATTATTAATGAAGAATCATCAAACATTCAAACTTTTAAGAAAATGTCAGTAAATAAATTTGAACAATACATTATACAATAACAGTTACCAGGTATTCTATTTTTAATTTTTTCAAAGGCGTTAAGCTTATTTCAGTCTATCTTTTCTACCTATCAATTCTGATTACTTGGAGAGCTCCTCAACAACAAATATAGATACAAAGTACAATACATACCTTGCTGCTGAAATAAGGGCTTGTAAATTTAAGTGGTGACTCCTAGAAAACAGTTATATTATTATAATGACTGTCTGATAACATAACTTAATACAACATAACGTAATACAAATATAATTGTATAAATTTTTTTATAAATGTAAAATTTTTTCACTGTTTTTTTTTTTTTTGCCTGACCTCACTTTCAATTGACCCCCCATCAAAGCTGCAGGCAAATCCAGAGATTCTAGGTGTGCTTGGACCCGAGTTCACAGAGAAAACAAAGGCTGAGGCTTCTGAACACTGCTGATGGCCAGGTGAAGGACTGGGGCTATTTCTGCACATAGATAACATGCCATTTTATATATTAGAACAAATGACTTTAACTTATAAATGCGTCATTTGAATGACATACTTCAGAGAGAATGTTGGGGTGTTTAGCATTTCAGTCATTCTGGCAGGGGATGATGATGCTCCCTCATTAGTACTCTCCACATCAGCAGCTTCTTCATCCTGCTGATCTTCAACCTCTATCACTTTCATTATCTCCTCCAAGATATGACACTCATAAGAGGCATTTATGTTACAGTCCTGCTTATAACATCCACAACAAAAAAAACTGTTACAATTAATAACACTTACTATACTGTATATTGTCACTGTTGAAACAAAATCTCCAAAATGAGTTTACAGGAGAAGAATTTGTAACATGTTATTTTTTTTGACTGTTTCGTCAGTGTTTGTCATGAAAGCTTATCAAAGCAAAGTCTAACAACAGCTTTCAAATTATACAAAATAGATAAACACACAAAGTAACAAAATATTAAAGCCCCATTTGTGAAGAGGTAAAAGGCCATCCTACAGACTGGCTCTGAATATTATAAATAAAGATATCATCCCTCTCACACAAAAACATTATATGTCCAAAATGGTAAATTTACAGAAGAAGGAAAAACGATTCCACTTTTAACAACATAAATAAATGTAAAATATATATATATATATATATTTGATAATTTCTATAGTTCCATTATCATGAAATTTTAACACAACATAAAAAAACAACCGCCAGATTTAAAATTTGTCGAAACATGAAACCAAAACATGGAGATTTATTAACAATATGCAGGTTTAATTAGTGCCATTGATATTTTTCAAATGTTAGAAGTACCAAAATTGGCCTGCAAGATAGATTTCTGATTAAGACTTTCAACAATACCACATCAGCTGCTTCCTCTTGCTCTTTCTGTTCTGCCTCTTGAATTTGTTCTGCAGAACACAAAAGTGGATTTCTAGCAGTATTGTGAAAAGAATATACAGTGCATCTGCATTATGTTACAGCCTTATTCCAAAATAGATTAAATTAATTTTTCACTCAAAATTCTTCTCACAATACCCCACAATGACATAGTGAGAAAGGTTTGTTTGAAATCTTTGCAAATTTATTAACAATAAAACACAAAAATATAAAAACATGTATGAGTATTCATAGCCCTTGCCTTGGCATTCACAACTGAGCTCAGATGTATCTGGTTTCCACTGATCACCCTTCGGACGTTTCTACAGCTTGACTAAACACCTGTGTTAAAGTCAGTTGATTGGACAAGATTTGGAAAGGCACACATCTGTTTATATAAGATCCCCTAGTAGACAGTGCATGTCAGAGCATAAACCAAGCCATGAAGTTGAAGAAATTGTCTGCAGACCTCCGAGAGAGGATTGTATTGAGATAAAGATCTGGGGAAGGGTACAGAAATTCTGCTACATTGAAGGTCCCAATGACCACAGTGGCCTCCATCATCCATAAATGGAAGTTTGAAACCCACCAGTACTCTTCTTAGAGCTGGCCACGTGGCAAACTGAGTGATTGTGGTAGATGGGCCTTAGTCAGGGAGGTGACCAAAAACCCAGTTGTCACTCTGACAGAGCTCCAACGTTGCTCTGTGGGGAAAGGTGAAATCTTCCAGTAGGACAACCATTTCTGCAGCACTCCACCAATCAGGCCTGTTTGGAAACCAGAAGCCACTTCTCAGTGAAAGGCACATGCCAGCCAGCGTGGGGTTTGCCAAAAACCTCCTAAAGTAGTCTCAGACCATGAGAAACAAAAAGACTGAACTTTTTGTACTCAATGTCAAGCATCATGTCTGGAGAATACCAGGTACAGATTATCACCTAACCAATACCATTCCTACAGTGAAGCATGGTGGTGGCAGCATCATGCTGTGGGAGACTAGCCAGGGTTGAGGGAAAGATGACTGCAGTGATGTAAATCCTTAATGATAACCTGCTCCAGAGCGCTCTGGGCCTCAGACTAGAACAAAGGTTTATCTTCCAACAGGACAACGACCCTAAGCACACAGTCAAGAGGCGAAGGGACAACTCTGTGAATGTCCTTGAGCCCAGACTTTAACCCGATTGAACATCTCGTGAGATATATAAAAATAGCTGTGCACTGACAGTCCCCAGTCAATTGATCATACTCACCATACTCAGACTTGAGGCTGTAATTGATGCCAAAAGCTCAAAGTACTGAGTAAAAGCTGTGAATACTCATACACGTTATATTTTTGTGTTTTATTCGTAATAAGTTTGCAAAGATTTCAAACAAACTTCTCACTTTGTCATCGTGCGGTATTGTGAGAAGAATTTTGAGGGGAAAAATGAAATTAATCCATTTTGGTAAAAGGCTGTAACATCAAAATGTGGAAAAAGTGAAGTGCTGTAAATACTTGCTGGATGCACTGAAAGTATGAATCTAATAAACACAGATTAGGTAGCTTATGTTTCATCAGAAGTACAGTGTTAGTGTGATACAGTAAGATTCAGTGTAAATATGTTATGAATACCACAATTTAAATCTGGCTTGTCCAAACTGTGCTGCCAAATGCGCCCACTTGAGATTCATTAGACTCACCCAAGCCATCTGCTTTGTCTTGGTTGTTCTCCATAGACTCCATTTCAGTTTGAAGATTTTCTTGCACTGTTTCTGTGCCCTAGACATTAAAATCAATCATAAACTATTCAAACAAAGTAAGAAAGTCAAATAAACTATTCTTATATATACTGTATTTTTCTACATACAGTCAGACTGAGGCAGATACTACTAGACTGGATGCTGGATAGTTACAATTGGCAGAGACGATTCTTGAGAATGCTAATTTTGCTTACAATAACAATGTTATAACTACAAGATTCTATCTTACATCTCCATATATGCCAGTGTCACTATAAAGATTTTAAAGCTCAATATCACAAAAGTGCTCAGAATTCAGACAGAACCTAATAGATCCAATGGGAAGATAACACTCACTAAAGAACAGCCACACATACATATACGGTGGTCTTTCTGCTTTACAATTCTCTGATTGGAGCTTGAATTCAGAACATCTACTATAAAGCAAAGTACATCTAAGTAATGCAAAAATCACTCTACCTGTGCTTGAAGGTCACTGTGCATGAATGTATCAGCCTGAGGCTGAACGTTATGCTCAAATGGCAGTACTGCATCTTGTGACTCAGTAGATTTTTCAACTCTGTGGAAACATTCATACCTGCAGAATACTTACTTCATAGTGTTAATATAAAACAAAATATTAATTGCTTGATAAATATACATTACCTCTTACATATGCCACGATCCTCTGTCAAAACAAACAAACGAACAATAGTTGAAAATCAGATTGTAGGACAGGTTAAACTTTGGTCATTATAGACACCTGAATGTCAATTCAAACTTTTCACCTTGTAAAGCTTTTAGCTCTTTCTCTTTGGTAGTTATTTCCTCCTCTTTGGCTCGAATTCTTTTCTGCAGTTCTTCATTCTTGGCCTGAATGCGTAGGAGATTCTTAGCCAGTTGATGCTGAGAATATTCCTCTTTATACTCTTGAAATGTGTTCCTATAATTATCAGCTCTCTCCTGAAACATCTTCCTTTAGAGAATAAAAAAACACATTTGTATTAAAGTCCACACAGCTGAACCAACATGTAATAGGCAGTTTTCACAATTAAATGTTCTTACATGTCCTGATTACATCTGTCCTGCCTCCTTTCTAGCTCGGTTTCCAGTGACTTTTCATACTGAAGAAGAAGGTGATTCATTCCACGAAGACTGGGAAGGGTACATTATTGTTTAGAAATGTTATCTGGTCAAACAATATGGCTAGGAGGTTTCAAAGAAAAATAAAACTATTAGACTTTAAACTTACCTCTTCACATTTTCTTCAAAACACTTGACAGTTTTCTGTTTCTGCAAGATTTCTTCCTCTTGTTTCTTGATAATCTTCTGAGTTTCATCAATGAACTTCTTCTTTTCTTGTATGCTGGACCTAAAAACTTTAATTGTTAAAGAAACGTGATGGATTAATAAAAAACAGAGCACTAATTATTCGTTTTGCTGATTTTACTGTATCAAATGTTTTCAATTTTGTAAGTTCTAACAGTAAATTCATCAGTACACCAGGCCTGAATTACTCACTCAGAATTTGCTGTTTCAATTCTTCCTTCTTCTGGCATAAATCTCGAGTCTCCAGAGCTGATTTTAAAGACAGAGTTATACAGAGACCACAAAGTATAAATGTATAGATAGAGACAACCCATTTTCAGTTTAAGAAGCTGTTTCTTGAATTTAACAACCAGTTGTTTCAGTTTATTAAGTCATGTATCAAGTCTGTACTAAGTCAAGTTTATCCCCACTAAACTGTAGGAACAGTTTATTAAACTCATGAAAGTTTATTAAATTAAGGAATTTATAAATCTTTTTATTAAACTGAATGTTTTAGCTTAGTCTATAAATAATATTTTTCTCAATCTCAATAGCTTAGAGCAGGAGTTCTCAATCTTTTCCACCTCATGGCCCCTTTATTTATAAATAGAAAGCATAATGGCCCACAAGAAAACAAAACGTAACTTTTATTTCTCTGACAATGAAAACATAAGAATTTGGGACTGAACAGTAGCTTGAAAAACAGTATGTCTTCATATAAACATGTGTCCCAAATGTAGCTCCCAAAAGCAAGCAGCGAAGATACACTGGGGACAGAAGTGGCCTGATGGTTAGTAAACTAGCCTTTTGACTGGAAGGTTGCTGTTTTGATTCCCTGAACTGGCAAGACATGACTAAAATAACCTTGAGCACTCCCCAGTTGCTTACCAGGTGCTCACTGCCCCCTAATGTGTATGTGTGTGTATCACTGTGTGTGGATGGGTTAAATGTGGAGGACATATTCCCCTGCGTCAGACACCAATTGAAATAACACATCATGCACTTGCAGTGATTCTCTGCTTTTTCATTAAAGGAACATGACCTCTGGTTAACTAACTGTCTGTATTAGATGCCTGTGACTGTGTTGTCATAGTAACTGATAAAGTAATTTCTGCCATATTTATTATGTATTCGTTTATATTAATGATTTTATTTTAAATATACTGATTTCTCAATTTTCATTTATAACAAGTCACTGATTTAAAGCTTTTCTGCTTTAAAACTTAAGATTGAAAGCTTTTATGATTTAAAACTTTTATGATTAAAAATGTATGATTTAAAGCTTTTCTGCTTTAAAACTTATGATTTAAAGTTTTATGATTGAACGCTGTTAAGGTTTAAAACCTTTATGATTGAACGCTTTTCTGATTTAATTCTTTAAAGCTTCACTGTAACACTGTAGATGTAAGAGAATGAAGGACGTCCTCCTGACCTCAGATGGAGACAGTGGTAGAGACTCACCTAACTCTACCAGTAGATTGTCCAGACTTATCCCAGTCTGGTCTCCCATTATAGCCAGTTATACCCTCAACAGGGTTTTAACAACAGCGCCACCTTTTCTCCTCTACATTAATGTCCCTCGGCGCTGAACAACGTTTGAAACTGAGAACAGCGTCTGTTACAGGCGGACCAGCTTAACGGACATTTACAGACAACCGTTACAGCAGCACTTCCGGCATGATTAACCTCAATGTGTCTCCAAAATTACACCTTTAATAAGGATGAGCTCCTGTGATCTGACGCACTGTCGCGACTCTGGGTTGGAAAACGCTGTTTTTGGTTTTGTTTGTAAATTTCAGTTGAGAAACCAGAGCTCTGATATGGCTGTGTCCCAAATCACACAGAGTGACTACAAATAGTTCACCACTGGGCTTTGTGTCACTCTTCCACTCCCCAGATATGAAAAGCTCCCCTCTCCGATATCAAATATACAATAAACAGTCTGACCAAACATGTAGCCTTGCTTTTCTAACCCATTCCCTACAAAGTGCACAAACTTTCCTAGATAGGGCGTAGGGAGAGAGTAAACGAGTGAATCGGGACGTAACAGGGGGCTCGTTTATGTGTTGTGTGCGCGTTTTTTTTTAAAGGGGTCAAATTTTTTCATGAATTTGTTTTTTATTTATTCATAAAAAGCTTTAATAAATAAATAAAAATGAAAAAAAAAATCTGGACTGGGTTAAAATCCGAAGTGGGCGTGACTATGTCGGATTTTATTGGACAGGCTAGATCTTAGAGACGCCGGGGGCGGGGATTAATCCGATCCTATTGGTCAGTGTAGATGTTGGGCGTGGTTAAGTGTGATCTTATTGGATGGGACAGCGGTTAGAGGAGCAGTGGGCGTGGTTAAGTCTGATCTGGACCAGAGGCGCATCTGCATGGCGGCTGTGTTTGGGAGACGTCAGTCGATGTAAATGAGGTAAACAGAGGCTTTTGTGTCTGTCTCTGAAGTCACCGGTTGGTGTGTGTGTAGGTGAGGGTGTTTTGTTGAGTAGTGTTGGGTTCTATGTGTTTAGGTGTGTGGTGGGGTGTGAGTAAAAGGATCAGCTGGGAAAACACAGCCATCATGGCTGGACTTCTCCTAAATCTGTAAATGCACTAGACCTCGTGTCCCAACTCCTGATCCTGTGGACGAAAGGACTTTCAGGGATTGTTTTGTCACACTGGGTCCTAGGTAAGCTGCAGTTCTGCTCAGTTTGGCTCTAGAACCTCATCGCCTTCTAAACAATGGGTCTTCACAGCTGACTTCACTCCACCTACTGGGAAAAGGGGTCATCAAATCAGAAGTCCAGTATGTTGAACTGGAGTGTGCCTGGAAATGTCAGGATGAGTTGGAAAATATCTATTTTCTTTAATTTTTGCACAAAAAAAGGATTTTGAAACTTGTGCAATCCCAGTTGGACCCTTTAATGGCAAGAACATGATTTTAATATCCCTGCTGAAAAATCCATCTCAGGGTTTTAGATTCAGCTGGTAACTGGTTTGAGATGGTACATGTGCTCAAACAGCTGATCATCCTGGCAAAAAAACCTATAGTAATATACTCACTGGTAAGAGGGCTAGGTCAAGCTGATCATACTGGTCAACCTCCTTGGACATAATGGTCATGCTGGCCAACCAATTTGGACCGACTTTGTCAGGTTGTTTATGATGGTAGACCAGCAAGACCACCAAAACTGTTCAACCTTGAGCTGGTCAGGCTGTTTGTTTGTTTGTTTGTTTATTTGTTTGTTTTTTCAGTAACAGCGTACAGACTTTGAAACATTGAAAACAGTGTGTCCCACTACCATGTGTCTTCTGAAACCTTCACAGGACCACCGTGCATGGAAGTCACAAGTAGCCATCCAGTCCTTTGCTCTCCTATAGGTCCCCTATAGCTCCTGCAGAGGCTTGTTGACACAGTGATTTTCTAAAGGTGGAGCATGGAGCAAGTTGAGCAGTCAGGAGCTGAAAGCCCCCAGCTTACTTCCATACGCTCAGATGGTTCTGAAGCCCCAGTGGAGGAAGGAAATGCTGGAACCAGCACCAGACGGAAGCGCAGGAAGAGAGAGCCCAGACCGGAGTCCATCATCGTGTACCGTTCCGATACAGAGAGAGGAGATGGAGAGGAGCATGGAGGAGATGTGGAAGGAACAGAGAGAAGCTTGGAGGAAGGGGCCAAGTTCCTCACAACCCCAACAAGTGAAGGTAATGTCATGTGCGGTCACTTGAGTCTATTTCTGTACAGCAAGCTCTTCCCCATGCATAATTCATACCGGAAAATGCTGTGATGAATAAACCATATGAGTTCTTGCACTAATGGTTGGAGCGTCATACATACATATATGTATGTATGTATGAATGTATACAGCGACCTCTCATCACTGTCATGCAAAAACCTTACATCTCAGTTTTTGCTGTTTTTCACCTTTTGACATAAAGTGAATGTGAGAGTTGTTCTTTATATTAAGGTCTTATTAATATATTAAGGCCATATGAAAATTTTATGATGAATGGACTAACAGAAATGCTCCCAAATGATTTGGAATGGAACCAACAAAAAATCCATGTAGATGGTGAAATATGTTTGCATCAGTGTTTGTGTTTTTTTTTGTTTGTTTGTTTAATTTTATGTTTCCGCAACTGACTCAATTTTAGTGTCCCTGGTTTGAACATTGCTGTAAGGATTTGATTGCATTTTGCCACAAGATCACTGTGAGTTCAGGTCCTGGCATTGGATTAGTTCTGGATAACAAACATTATTTCAGCTCATTCACAAAGGTATTGTATGGAGACAATGCAGATGAGACAGCAACACTAAAAGCCCTGTCATGCATTAAGGTACAACCAGATGATGCAGTTCAAACAATTGAATTTGAGATCCTGGAAACAAATATTTCTAAGAGGCAACAAATAAATGATAAATGAAGGGGGATTCCCTGAGAAACTGGAACAGTAATTGATTTGTTCCTCTTGATAGACATGAACTGAGATGTATGAGCTAAGAAAGAGGTGAACCAAGATAGCACAACACCAGAAAGGAAAATAGAGGTATGCCGAGAAATTAGTATATTATGAAAGACTGTATCGAAGGCTGCTATAAGATCAGTTAAGAGTCAGACATACTGTTCTAGACTATATATACTATCATGACAGCAAGAACCTGACTAAAACGTGATGATATTTATGCTCAGATAGTCTTGTAATTGCAAAGCAACAACCCTCTCAAGAACTCTTTAAATGTTTGGAAATGCCTAGAAAAAGTCAAAAAAGTTCCATAAACAAGCAGCAGCTGTTTTCAAAGCTCTGTGTAATTATAGTGTACATGAACTGTCTGCTAAGAACAATTATAAACTGTATATTTTCTTACTGTATATTTCCAGGAACCTGGAACCTACCTCCAGATAGTCGCTATGTGACACTAACTGGCACAATCACCCGAGGGAGGAAGAAAGGGCAGATGGTGGACATTCACGTTACACTTACTGAGAAAGAATTGCGTGAGATGGCCAAGTCCAAAGAGCGTTTGGATGCTGAATGTGAAGCAGGAGAAGGAGCCAAGCGTTCCTGTGGATTGGGGATTTGTCAGGGTCCTCACGTGGTGCTGTGGAGCCTCTCTTGTGCTCCCATAGTCTTTGTCCTCTCCTTCATTACCTCATTTTACTATGGCACACTCACCTGGTACAATGTGTTTCTGGTCTACAATGAGGAGAGGACGTTTTGGCACAAAATCACCATTTGCCCTTTTCTCATCATCTTCTACCCTATGCTCATCATGGCAGTGTCGCTGTCTCTGGGCTTGTATTCAGCTGTGGTGCAGGTGTCCTGGGCGTTTAGTGAGTGGTGGCTGTCAGTGAAGGACTTGGAGAAGGGCTTCTGTGGCTGGGCCTGTGGGAAGCTGGGCCTGGAGGACTGCTCTCCCTACAGCATTGTAGAACTACTCGACTCAGACACCATCTCTGGGAGCCTGCAGGGAAAAGCTCCAGGAGAGAGCGTGCAAACATCCTCTGTGTGAAAGCCTCTCTCCCTGAATAGATATGGTAGATAAGGCCAACTAGATAGTCCCAATGTGTCATTTAAACTTTGTTTATATGGGTCTTATTACTGTTTTTATTACATTTTAATAATATGTAGCCATATATACCATATAAACCCACAATCACGGTTGTGTGAGTGAGAGAATGGTGTTTGTGAGAATCATTGTTTGGTGTTATTTTTAGCTTCCTGAAACATGTATCTAACACCTTCTTTCTCTGTGTAATTTGAGTTGAATGGAACATGGTCATCTTTATTGATCACTTGTGTTTTTTATGAATCTAATTCATTTTTTATCTGTGTATTTGTTATTTATTTTATGTCTTTATTTATTTATTTTCACTGATTGCATGTTTGGATTATTCACAGTCTTGCCAGAATGTCCTTTTCACTATCAAAGTCCATGCTGGCTTAAATATGAGAGAGGCTTTTGATGATCCCTAAAATCAAAGGCCATTTATCATATATCAGTTCTCATTTCAAAGCAAAAAGAGTTATTTTGTGTGAAAATGATAGTACACTACTTTTTTTTAACTGGTTATGTATTTTCAGAATATGATTAAAATATGTTTTTTTGCACAATTTTTTTTGTCTCATGTTGATTTTTTACCAAAAATTTTTTATCAAATGTTAAATAATAGTACCAATGTTTTGAATTGAAAGAGTAGGGAAAAAAATCATTCTATCCTTATCATGGCTAAATAATATCACTGAAGTGTTCAGATACTAATTCTCACATTTTTAGTGTCAGCATTTGAGAAAGTAATAAAAACAAATTAATAAAGAACTATAGTTAATGTCTGAGCAGTGTTTGGACCAGTATGAGTCCTGAAAGAATGTGAGACTTTAAGATACAGGCTCAATATTAGTATGAAAGTCCCTGCAGTTTAAACAATCACAAGCTGGTAATGCAGTCTCTGATGTGATGTGAGTGAGCCAATGTGACGTTCCCACTGAGGACTGCGGCGTAGTGAGAGGCGGGTGACATCAGGGTAAATCAGTTGGGACAGGGCATCTCGATACATCAGAAAGAGAAACTGAGGGAAGGTTTATGTACATGTTATAGGGGGGTGGGGGGGAGTAGGTAGTTGCAACAACCCACAAACAGACATGAACCATATGTACATCAAACACTGTATAAAAAAATGATGTATATTTTAACATATAGCATTCTGTTGTTGTGTAAGTTTAAAAACAACATCAGCAACAACAACAATAATAATAATATGTAATTGTAATACAAAAATAAAAATTGTAATAAAAAAATAAATATTATTTAATAATAACAATAATGATATATATATATATATATATATATATATATATTTACCTGCAAAGTAGCATGTTTTAATTTCAAGTCACTAAAACAAAACTAAAAAAAAAAAAAAAACACTTCCACTGCCACCGTTGCAGCCTATAACAGTTATAAAAAGTATTTCAGCTTGGTCCCCGTTTTAAACGAAACACCATATAGGCCAAAACAGCAAATTTACATAGTTCTTGAGAGTGCAGTAATAAAAACCACTGTGTTTAAGAAGGTATTAAGACAGATTGAAACTAGTCATTTTTAACACTGTAACAGTTTCAGCTTTTCAGTTCTGAAAGTCCCACGCCCAACCATGCCTTTATGGATCATGCTTTGTGCACTTGAGCATGATCATGTTGGAACAGAAAAGTGCCTTCACCAAACTCTTTCCACAAAGTGGGAAGCATACAATTGTCCATTTGTCACTGGAACTAAATGACCTTGGCCAACCCTGGAACAATCTCATAACACTCATCCAAACTCTACAGTGCAGTCAGAATGATACACGATACATGATGAAACACAGACTCATCCATTAGACTGACAGACAGAGAAGCGTGGTTCATCACTTAACACTACACATTTCTACGATTCCAGAGTTCAGTGTTGATTTGCTTTGTGGCATTCTCTCTAACACTTGGCATTGCACTGGTGATGTAAGGCTTTTGTGCAGCTGCTCAGCTCTGCAAGCCCATGCCATGTGGCACACAGTTTCTGTGCTGATGTTAATGACTTAGTACATTTGAACCTTAACATACTATGCACCTCTTCACTTGGTGAACTTGCTCCATAACTTTACATATTCTTCCACATCATGGATGGTTACCCATCATGTCTACTCCCTCCCCTCCCTGGACCCCTTCCAATTTGCATATTTGTCCAATGATGCCATCTCAACTCCACTGCACACAGCCCTCACTTATCTGGACAAAAAAATGCTCTTGAAGCAGCTTTAAAAAGCACCCTTGTATGAAGTGTGACATTTTAAACACCATCCTAGTATTAAAGAAAAGATGCAGAAATATTTAAGATACAAATATTTACTGTAAAAATAACTAACTAACTAACTAACTAACTAACTAACTAAATAAATAAATAAATAAACAACAATTTTAACTTTTTTTGCAATGTTTTCAGGATAGTGCTCCTTGGAGATGCAAGTTTTTAGAGATTTCTTTGCTCCCAGAAGTCTTCAGACAGATGGGGATAGAGGACAGTTAGTGCTTCTATAACCTGAAAGACAATAAATTACACGTACAATAAACATGACAGAAAAATACTGTCTATTGATCATAGAAAGTAACGGGAAATCAAGGCATTTTAAAAAACAATTGTTAGTTTGAAAAGCTAATAATCATTCACTCATTTAAATCACAGCTTGTTGACAAAGAAATGTACATCAAATTTTCCAGCATATTGTCTGATCACAGCAGTGTGGCCTACATTTACGCCTTCAGAGCCTTAAAATGCGCAGAAGATAAATGATTATAAAAAGAAATAATGAGACATTCATGGTAGCCTGGACCGACGGCACCAACCAACATGATGCCAGTTACACCAGAGTATACAAAATCTCAAAATTCTTCTCTTCACCCTGTACACAGCAGACGTCTGCTACAACTCCAGGCTGGACAAACTGATCAGATGGTGTCAGTGTGGTGTTTCTGGTGTCAGTGGTAGAGAAGAGGACTGTGAAAAAAACTACTGAACATTATGGACAATGCCAGTCACCCTCTACACACTGTCATCAGCCACCAGAGGAGACTGTTCAGTGAAAGACTGCTCCTGTGCAGGAACTCTTAAAAACTCTTTTGTCCCGCACGCCATCAGACTGTACAACTCCTCTCTGAGGGGGAGGAGTTGTAACAGGAGGATGGGAGTAGGAACCAATCAACCAGTAACCCACAACCTGACACAAGTGGACTCAATAAGCACCCAATAAACAGTGCAAAAGTGCAATATTAATGTGCAATACCCCCTCCCACAGAACTTTTTTTTCAATGCACTATTTATAAATTTTTTATATTGTAATATAGTCTCTATGTTATATATTCCTTATATTTATATAGTGTTTCTTCTTTATAGTATAATTATTATCTTATCTTTCTACCCTTTTTCTGTATGGTACTTATGCTGCTTCTGGAACCTTAATTTCCCTGAGGGAACACTCCCAAGGGATCAATAAAGTTCTATTCAATTAAATTCAATTAAATTCAATTCTATTCTATTCTACCAGTAACCCACAACCCAACAACCACAACACAACTGGACTTGGTGCAATATACAGTTCAAAGTGCCATAATAATAATAATGTGCAATACCCCCCTACACGACTCTTTTCTTTCATGCACTATTTATATATATTGTATTATAATATAGTCTATTTTACATATTCTTTATTTTTATATAGTGTTTTCCTTATTAAATTATTATCTCTTTCTAGTCTTTTCTGTACTGTGCTGCTGCTGCTGCTGGAAGCTTAATTTCCCTCAGGGCGCCCTCCCAAGGGATCAAAAAAGTTCTATCCTAACCTATCCTTAAAAAAAACCCTCTGGATGATTAACTTCCTACATGAGATATTAAGTGTTTTTGCTAAATGCCATACATGTAAATGGAAATAAGTGTTTTATAGTCTTCATGTGCAAAGAAAATTTGAAAACAATGTAGGCAGAAGTCAAATTTTGATCAAAACATGGTCAAATTCATACAAATTATTACATTTTATTAATGACAAATGTAGATATATACTTGAGTACTATAGGATCTCTTGAAAAGAGCAATACCTGACATGTGCAACTGTTTCCTATAAATACCTTTTAAATAAATATAAATCGTTTGGCGAATAAAAATATGTCAAACTCTGAAAACATCCCAAGACATTTTCTTAGAATTCTGAGGGTTGAACCTGCATCTGAGCCTGCTCCATTTAAATACACAATGTACCTGCCTCATGGGTACTGAAATTCATTGTTTTACAGCCTTGAAATTCTAAGATCACGAAAGCAAGAGCTAAAGCAGAGGAGAGTGAGCTAAACCAGGAGGTGACATTTTTTTTTTCTTGTGAATGGGTTCAAAGTACCCAGATGTATTATGAAAAATACTGCTTGTGCTGCTTGTGCCTAAACATTTGCCTAAACATTAACCTAACTGACTCACCTGTTGTCGTTCTTCCTCACTCTCCATCTTTGCTTTCTGAAGGAGGCTGTGATGTCATACCACTGTGATCGTCTCAGTGACATTACAGGAAGCATTCTTTCTGAAGCAGGCTGTGATGTCATACCCATGTAAACCTTATCAATGACCTCACATATCTATATAAACAGGCTGTTTTCACCTCATTGCCGAGTTATCCCCTAAAGAGAATGTTTCTTATTGAGTTTTGTTTATTGATATATTCGTATTTTCTCAAGCCAAGAAGCAGCTTTTAAATCTGTTAGTATTTGTACAAGGTAAGAACCATTTATTTGTGTGATTGTATTACCCCACAGGTAGGGCGAAAGTTTGGATACCCCACAGGTAGGTCAAGTTTGGGTAACCCACTACAGTGTTACAGTGATAGTTTCAGGGGCTTCTCTGTTGTTGATCTTTAGTGCAGCCAACCGAAACTGTGTTTTTACTGCTTTTGCCCTCTAAAGCCATCTTAAACACCACATACCGGTGTATGATAGTAAATGTTGGACTGTCCCAGTATAAGGAGCTGTGGTCTGAGAAGTCGAGCCCTGGTGGACAGAGCAGTAAGCAACTATTATGAAAATAGTTGCTTACTTATACTCACATAGCTTGGCAGACAACTTTACCTATATAGCATTATTATTTAGAACAGATTGTTTATCATACAAGACAAGGACCACTTATAATTTTACACTAAAACAATCCATCATTAGATTTATGTCATTTACTTTGAGTTGTGCATTTATGATATGTGCAGTTTTAGATCTTGAACCAGCCTTTAGGGGTGTAGTTTGTGCACTTCTGGTGCCGGCCCCAAGCATGGATAAATAGTGAGGGTTGCGTCAGGAAGGGCATCTAGTGCAAATCTTGTGCCAAAACTATAATGCGGATCATAAATATGATGATCTGCTGTGGCAACCCCTAAAGGGAGCAGCCGAAAGAAGAAGATTTTACAGTCAGTGAAAATGGATTAATACCTGTTGTACTAGTAAATGTGTGCTGTGATATTAATACAGACCCTTATTCCTGCCATGACCAGTGCAGTACTGTTTACACGTTGCTGAAATACAGATCACAGTATTTTAGCTACTGTGATTATATTTACAGTAAACATAGTGTGGAATGAACTACAGCAATGTACTAGCTAATTAATGCCACTCAGTTTCAGACATTTCATTGCTCTCTTAATAATAATGTACTAAATAACCAGCTTAATATTTATATTCAAAGTGAAGAGTTGATCGTTAAGCAGCTGTTTGGACTGTTATGTTTTGAATGTTTGATCTTCATTTTTATGCTGACAAACCTTTGAACATGTCACCCCTGCTGTTGCTACGTGGTCTGATTACAATTTCATCAAATATGATCACCATGAACATGAGTTTTAAATAGATAATCATCAAACAAACATCAAACATCAAAATGTTGCATTATATGCCTAATCAGAGGGGATATTAAATGTAATAACTTGATGATATTGTTGATGTTCAACATAAGTTAGCCTTTCTAACAGGTAAAGTGTCTCATTTCCAGAAACTGCATTCTGAACCCACTGTCTTGGAGTCAGGATGCCACAACCGCTCCATCACATGTGCTCAACTGCTGATGCCAGGCATCTGCCAGGTATGTACCTCATACACAGTATATAAAACTACGTATGTGTTAAACATATAGAATTATGTTGTATAAGCTTAAGATGCGACAATAATAATAATAATAATAATAATAATAATAATAATAATAATAATAAGAGTGGATACCAGATTTTATAATTTGATGGTATTTTTGATGTATTGTTCAATGTAGTTCAGCCTTTCTAACAGGTAAAGTGTCTCGTTTCCAGAACTGCATCCTGATCGGCCTGTTTCAATCGTCATGATGCCACAACCTCTCAACCACACGGGCACACCAATCTGCACTACTGATGCCAATCTGCCAAGTATGTACCTCATACACAGTATTTAAAAAAATAAAATTAAACAAATAAATAATAATAACAATGATACTATTATTATTATTATTGCTCTGTTATTTCTTAATTGTAAGATCTGAAAGATATCAGCAGCACTAAGAGAAGCCGTTTTTGATGAACATGCTCTGTTATCTGCTTGTATCATTTCAGGGCTTTACAATGAACCAAACGTCTGGAAGATACACTTCAGTGTTCCCCAGACGTACCATATCTCATGGTATTTACCACACCAGAACAATCACCTCCAGAACCGACCAAAGAGGAAGAGAGAGAGAGTTCTCATTGAAGATGGTGTAACTGAGCCTCCACATACCAAACCTCGTACAGACAGCACTGAATTAAGCTTCGTATGGGACGCTGTACTAACAGCTGAAGGGGAGGTTTTTTTCTCTGAGGAGGTTCTGGATCTTTTGGAGGCAATCCCTGGCATCTGGCAGCTGGCTGCAGAGATGGGCCCATGGCAATATGTGTTTTAACTATTACTGTTTATGTTAATAATAATACTAATCATTTTATTGATGTTTCTTTAAGAATAAAATCTGTTCTGATAAAAGCTCTGACTCCCTTTGTGACTATTGCTTCAAACTGTTCAACAGAGAAACAGCAGAATTTACCTGTCTAACCCATTCATCTAGATATTTTGAAATATTTTGAATATTTTGTGTGTGTGTGTGTGTGTGTGTGTGTGTGTGTGTGTGTGTGTGTGTAACAACGGTTCAGATGAGTGTAATTACTTACTGTAGTATGGGGGCTGGGAACGTTTCTCGGAGGTTCAGTGTTCACTCCGGACCCATAACAGTGTGAAACCGGCGGGATGTCCAGAGCGTCTAAGGTAAATCTGAACAAACGACTTTATTACAGCGATTATTAAACTTATTTATTACACAGAAATTATGTTAACATGTGTGCAGTTCTGACCTTATTTACGTTTGGTCAGTAAATCCGTTTACCTGAGCGTTAAAGTTGAACAAATGATGTGGTTTTGAATTTATAAGAGTTCAGAAACGAGTCCTGCAGGTCCTGTTCCAGCTCTGAGTGAGTGAGTGTCCTAATGATGTGAGATTTACATTGTATCTCATAAGGTAGCCCTGGGCTTGGATGCATCCTGGTCCTGGAGGCAGTCCTAGGCTTGGAGGCACCCTGGTCCTGCATTTTTTTTTACCTTTAACACACCCCATCCACCTCTGAAGGTCAGGTGTGGTAGGAGCAGGGAAAGCTCTACAGTGTGCAGGATTGGGGGTGAATCTAGGACCAGGTTTAGAAATACTCTTACGGGACATGTTTCAACTTGTCTGTTTACTCTGGTAAGCTGTGTGGCACCACCTAGTGTACATCCCAGTGAGAAATCTAATGCCACACTTTTCTTCCAACAAACTATTTTGTATCATTAAATACTGTAGTGTTATTTTAATGTCCCAACCATCACTTGTTAGGATTCAAACATATTAAAAGATCCATACAAAAAATTAAAAGATCCATACAAGTGTAGACGTAAACACAATCAGTTGGCATTTAAACATTCTGAATTTATACCCTATATCATTCATACAAATAATTAAGTCTTTTTCTTAACAATATAAGGGTTTTTTCATAGACTTTTATTGCCCATATGTTATTGTAAGTAGATAGATTGATCTTCATTGATCCCTTGGGAGGGTTCCCTCGGGTAAATTAAGGTTCCAGCAGCAGCATCAATACAGAAGACAGAGAAGATAATAATAATAATAATAATAATAATAATAATAATAATAATATAGCAGTAAAACACTTTAGAAAAATAGAGAATATATAACAGAGACTATATTAGAATATACTAGAATATACAATATAGAGAGTATATGAAAAGTCCTGTAGGAGGGGGTATTGCACATTATTATTGCACTTGTTTAATTGCTATTGCACATAGTCCGGTTGTGTTGTTGTGGTCCTCGGGTTGCAAGTGACTGGCTACTACTGCTACTGCTCCTTCCCATCCTCTGTCCTCCTGTTACCCCCCCACCAGAGAGGAGCTGTGCAGTCCCTGAGGGACAAAATGAGTATTTAAGTCTATTTGTTCTGCATTTGGGCAGGAGCAGTGTGTCACTGAACAAGTGTCTATTTTTCAAAGTTGAACTCGCAAATCACACCGAACCGTTTCAAGTTGTGGATATAGTGCATACTTTAATTCTCTCTCTCTTGCTCTCTATGTAGTCCGCTTTGGTGCTCTGCATGGATGTGGGCTTCTCCATGAGCAATTCAGCTCCTGGTCATGAACCTCCATTTGAACAAGCTAAGAAGGTCATTCAGAAATTCATTCAGCGGCAGGTAGGTTACTTTATCTTAATACATACAACCTACTCACATTCAACGCCAGAGAAGGGAATCTGAGCATGACTTTGCAACCATTACAGGTTTTTGCTGAAAACAAGGATGAGCTGGCTGTGGTCCTTTTTGGTACAGATGACACAAAAAATCCACTGGCCCAGGATGGCCAGTACCAGAACATCTCCATACACCGACATCTGATGTTGCCAGATTTTGTACTGCTGGAGGAAATAGAACATGAGCTGCTGCCTTGTAATCAGCATGCAGACTGTATCCTTTCTGAGGTCTCTCACCTTGTGACACAGGTTTACACTAAAACTTGACAACCTTTTAGGCTTTTTTTAAACCTTTATTCCCTTTCCCTGTTCAGACTGAGAATGATGTTTGCTATTCTCTGAGTGTCTTCTATGAACCAACTGCAGCTTTTGATTGGTTTATTAAAGCAATACAATATGAGAGGTAGTTATTGTGAAATAACAGCTCAGGTGTGAAGAAGCAGAACCACGTATAAGGGGAATGTCATATTTCACCACATCCATGCTGTCATTTATGATAACAACCTAAAGAAAGGGATGAAAGGTAGAAGGCTGAGTCACATTACTGGCCAGCCACAGATAGCAGCTTAGTGCCACCCAATCTGTATTAATTCACACAAACAAAAAAAAAAACTTGTTGTAACGGCATGATAACAGCATGGTTTGAACGGTTCTCAACCAATCAGCTTGCGTATCTGGAACTAGCTGTTATATTAATTGTAAATTTTTAAGTAATATATTCTGGTCTATATTGCTTGTTTATTATGCATATCAAACACTCCTTGACTCCATAACTGACAGTGCTTGACGCACTCGTTGTTTGTATGGATCTTCTGCAAAAAGAAACCATGTAAGGCTATTTAATGCTCAGTCTCTCAAACGGCTGTTTATATAGTTCAAGTTTCCTGAGTTTTGCTTGATGTGCTGTTTTTAGGGGAAAGAAGTATGAGAGACTAAATATTGCTCTGCTCACTGACCTCAACACCCCAACCAGTGCTGATCAGCTGGACATAATCATTGGGAACTTGAAGAAAGCTGGCATTACTCTGCAATTTTTGTGAGAATTTTTTTTTGTGGTTCAGCACAGACATTCTACCAGCAACAACACTTTAAACAGCCCTCATTCACTTATTAAAGACTACATTGGAAATCTGCGTCCTTAATCGTATTTTGAATGTTTGCTCTCTAGCCTGCCTTTCACTGCTGATGCTGATGAAGGGGCTGATGGCATGGGAGATGGGGTAGGTCCAAGACATCCACCCCAGGGAGGAAAAGGCCTGAGTAGGGAACAAAAGCAGGGCCTGCAAATGGTCAAGCAGGTCATGGCCTCTCTAGATGAAGAGGATGGTCTGGATGAGATCTACACCTTCAGGTACAGAGGTTTAAGAAAATTAGAGTTCTCAAATTAGAGCTGTGGTCAAGGTATGTGTTGGTCAGAAATGGTTTGAACAGGCTTAACACTTGGAGGGACTTAAGAAGAGTTAAGGTTATTTTTGTTTAGACCCTTCATGGTTTATTGTTTGATGGCCCTGTTGTGTTTTTGGTCTGTTGAGCAGTGATGCTGTGGAGAAGCTGTCCATATTTAAGCGCATTGAGAGACGGCCCATGGCTTGGCCATGCCAGCTCACCATTGGCAGTTCCCTTTCCATCAGGATTGTCGGATACAAAGCTGTGAGTTCTGTCAAGATTTAGTCTAGCCCTCTCAAAAGATTAAAGGGAGCAGGTATTGGAAAAAAAATGAGCTGCTGCTGTCTGTTGTCCAGGTGTGTGAGGAGAAGATTAAGAAGACCTGGGCTGTGGTGGATGCTGAGAGTCACTTAAAAGATGATGTGAAAAGAGAGACGGTCTACTGCCTCAATGATGACAATGAGACTGAAGTGCAGAAAGATGACACAATTCAGGGTGAGTTCAGAGATCTTTATGCACGAAGCTCATAATAATTAATTGCCGTTAGCCTTCTTTTTTTAATTCTTTCATAGTTTACACTGTAGAAACAGCAGTTTCAGTGCAATTAACAATGTAAATAAATAAATAGCCTATATGCTTATTAATAAGATTGCTGGTACATATGTTTGTTGTTGTTGTTAATAATAATAATAAACAAATTATAATAATAATAATGGTTGAGTGAATAGGAATGGTGAGTGAATGGTTGTGTTGTACCCTTTGATGGACTAGTGCCCTGTCCTGGGGATCCTACTGTGAGGAAGTAGCAGATTAAATGAAATCTGGATGACCAATAAATCCTAGTCTTTCTGTTACTATTCTGCTTAATTTTAAATAAATGTTATAGCAGCCTGGGACATTTGGAGGTTACTTTTATTCAAAACAGAATAATTTGCTTGGTGTTTGATCCAACATTCAATTTGTATTATACATTCATTCATTCATTCATTTTCCAAACCGCTTATTCCTGAATAGGGTCACGGGTGAGCCGGTGCCCAGCCGGCAACTCTGAGCGCAAGGGCGGGAAACAACCCTAGACAGGGCGCTAATCCATCGTAGGGCACACACATGCACACACACACATCCACACACTAAGGGCCACTTTAGAGTCACCAATTCACCTATCATGCATGTCTTTGGACTGTGGGGGAAACCGGAGTACCCGGAGGAAACCCACGCGAACACGGGGAGAACATGCAAACTCCACACAGAAACTTCCCAGGTCACCCCACCCGGGGATCGAACCCAGGTCCTTCTTGCTGTGAGGCAACAGCGCTATCCACTGCGCCACCGTGCCGCCCTTTGTATTATACAATGGTTTTTAATATGAATATTAACTACTGGTATTATTACTGGTTTGTAATTACTGGTTTGTAATATTACTGGTTTGTAATATTAACCTGTATGTGAAGTTCTGTTAAATTCATGTCTTTTCCCTCTTTCCTTCAGGTTTTCGTTATGGTAGTGACATTGTCCCATTCTCTAAAGTTGACCAAGACCAGATGAAGTATAAGTCAGATGGAAAGAGCTTTGCTGTGCTTGGCTTTACCAAACAGGACATGGTGAGTGTTTTACCACTAGATGGAGCACTTTCTCTGTAAAGCAAAATATTCTAGGGGTTTTCAGACATTTACATTTACATTTATGGCATTTAGCAGACGCCCTTATCCAGAGCGACAAAAGTGCTTTGCTGTTCACTCAGAATATCCTTAGTTAGTAGGACCCCCATCAAAGAGCTGCACTTTTTCCTCTGTTCCTATATGTTGTGTGTTGGGAAAGAGCAAAAATGGGCACCATCTAAGGAGCACTGATGAGCAGTTTGAGAACCACTGTTCCTAATGGTGACAAATTTCAGACAAAGAAACAGATCTGATCCATTGAGGATCTCACCAGCGTAAAAGGAAAATGTCCTGAATTGAATGTTAAGAACATGGACATGGAGACAGCTTCAATATGTAATTTCTTCAGCTTCAAAAACAAATGTAAGATTATACGTGTGTTTGGTTTTTTTCAATGTAGATTAATCGTCATCATTTCATGGGCTCTCAAGTCATTAAGGTTTTTGCCCCCAGAGAAGATGAGGTGAGGAGAAATTTGATTTACAAAAGTAGCATCTCTGCATCTATCTGTTGTTGTGAAATGAATGTTATTAATAATGATTATGTCTAATTCTAGACCAAAATGGACCAAAACATTTCAGTAGAGGTATAATCAGGTATAATGGTATCTGGTAAAACATCGCTTTATCCATCGTTTCTGTATTGTTGTCTGTGTTTGCTCAGCATGCTGCTGTTGCCCTCTCTGCTCTTATCCGTGCATTGGACAGTCTAAACATGGTGGCTATTGTCCGCTATGCTTATGACCGCCGTTGCAACCCACAAGTTGGAGCTGCTTTTCCTTGCATCAAAGAAAGATATGAGGTATGTTGTGAATTTCGGAGTCATACTGAAATGCCGTATATATGCTTTATATGCCACATGTCGTGTTACATTGGGAGTCACATCCTCTCTTCCCTCTGGTATCCAGTGTCTAATGTATGTCCAGTTGCCGTACATGGAGGACCTACGTCAGTTTACGTTCCCCTCATTGGAGAATAACAAGAAGTTTGCACCCTCGGGTGAGTGCTCAGTGTATCTCCAGCTCAGCTTATCTGTAAAAAAATAGGTTTGTGTGTTATTCTGTTTGTGCAATAGCTCAATAAATCCAATCTGGAGTGGAAATTGGTTTGTTTATTTATTGGCACCTCCCCTGGGCTAAAATTGTTAATTAATGGCCATTTCCAGGAGCTAGATCATGGGAGTGTGTAATTTGCAATCAATATTGAAATAATTTGGAAAAAAAATATCTGGGCGTATGTATCCTCACAATGATTGGATGATATGGAAAATTTGCCCAAGTGAAGACATTTTTGTGGTTAGAAACATTCTGTGTTCAATGCAGATTTAAAAAATTAAATAACTGAAATGGCAGCAAGATTGCCTTTTGGATACTGAAACTACGTTTAGGACAGCTATTTTACTAGCTCTTATTGACTCTAAGAAACAAGTGGGTCAAAAATACACCTGTAAAATGATAATTGCTGTTTCTATGTTTTCATGTTTCTCACTCTTTACAGCTTAGCAGTGTTGTTTGTTGTTGTTTTTTTCATGGAAACATAATATTTAACATCTTAACTAAAAATTTAAGTATGGATAAAAGTATCAATTGATTCCTAGCCAGAATCCAGTAATGAGCATATGTAATAAGTATAATTTTCTGGTAGGGAAATACATAGGTTCATATAGTGCAATGGGTATTACTCCTAACCTTTGTGTAGTAGGCTTCAGTTCCCCATCTTGGCAAAAAAAAAACAGCTATATACCATTTAAAGAGTCCTTGAGCAACACTCCTAATGCTCCATCCATGTACTTTGTAGAACGTAAAAGTCCCTTACAATAAGTGAATCTGTCAAATGTCATAAATGTAAATATAGGGGCAAAAGAATCTTCAGGCCAGATTTTAGTAAACAGTTTGTTATATTCAATTTTTACATTGTTGCCCTTGCAAGTTCTTCTTCAAGAGACCTGACTATAATTAGCATCTGAAACTAAGAAGTGGAGGTTTTATAATGCTATAAAGAAAGTCTTCTAGAAAGATCTCAGTGCTGCTAATTCTGCATCATAAATACAGATGTACCTCTGTCCCCAGAGGCTCAGCTATCAGCAGTGGATGCTCTCATCAGCTCCATGATGCTGATGGAGGAGGATGAAGATGGAGAAAAAGAGGACATCTTCAAAGTTAACCAGATCCCTAACCCACAGTTTCAGAGGCTCTTCCAGGTAGGAGGTCCAGATGTCTTATTTTCATGCTCCATATTTGACGAATTTAGCCAGGGGGCAGACTAGGAAACAGCTTTGCTTGTCATGAAATCGTTTGGCTTTCTATACACAAAGGATTCATAATTATATGTTGCTTTGAGAATGAATAATGTTATATTTAGTCCAAAAATATTGTGTATATGGAGAAGCAACACTCAGTCCAACAATATGGAGCCAGTAGCATCAAGACCTGAGCTCTAATCTCAACTGTACATATTTAGAATGTGAAGAATGTGATTCAGACTGTAGTAGTGTCATTGTTGTGAAGACAATCCTACATTTATTATTGCTTTTGTTTTGATCATTACCCTAGTGCCTACACCATCGGTGTGTGAACCCAGATGCCCCCTTGCCTCCTATAGAGCCATGGCTAAAGAGGATACTAGACCGGCCCCAGACAGTCTCGGCCCGCTGCCAGGCCCCCCTGCAGGAGATGAAAAAATGTTTCCCCCTGAAGGAGGTGGTGCGGAAGAAAGAGCAGAAGACTAGTGTGGATGTGTTTGGGAGTGGGTAAGAATCTCTCCAGTCAGCAAGAAAGGCACTGGCTGTAATGTGTGAGAGACGAGTTGCATTGCTAAGCACTAACACTAATTCGGCTTTAAAGCTCCTTCTTAGTCTAAAGTTTCATTTATATTCAGGAGAGCAACTTGACTGATGTTCCAGACACAAACAAAGAGAAGTCCTAGACTAAATTTAAGTGTTTGAAAGGGACTCCTTTTTGGTATTGGATGAAGCT
Source organism: Acestrorhynchus altus (assembly GCA_034509495.1). NCBI lineage: Eukaryota > Metazoa > Chordata > Actinopteri > Characiformes > Acestrorhynchidae > Acestrorhynchus > Acestrorhynchus altus. The sequence goes on from CM067509.1 coordinate 27,828,898, forward strand.
CATGACAAGGCTGTTTCCCAGAAGACTTATGTGCTTTAATTTGATCTCTGGAGTTAAAAGTCAGTTTGCTGATTTTCCTCTGTCTGCAGTGAGGAGCCAAATGCTAAGAAGCTCAAAATGGATGAAGACGACAAGTTCAATCTGGCTGAGATTTCAGAGGGAAACATTACCTCGGTAAGAGAGTTGGACAACTTGTAGACATATTGAGGAACAACATGACTTTACTAATTGAATGAATGAATGATAATGATTATATCATCTGCTGTTGCAATGCACATATTGTTTATGCAGCAGTATAATGTCAGATGGTTGTATTCAGTACAGCCCTAACTTACCTTCTAATTCTAAACACATAATGATGCCAGCAGTTCTGGTTGATCTCAGTTGTGTTTAAGATTTGTGAGGTGAATTTCATTACCCTAAAGTGAGTTTGAAAACAACCAAATAACATATTTTTAAAAAGTATGGGAAGTGATGGGACCACACCAACATAACCCCACTGCAGGTGATTTTTTTATTACTTTCGTTGAAGCACCTGTAGCTCCTTTTATGCATGCACAGTAATTCAAATCTCATCTGGACATTCCTGGAGGAGCTGCATGTGTGAACACAAATGTCCAGATGAGGGCAATGGCAATATTGCTTATATCACATTTTTATGTTTCAGTTTTGTGGGGAAAAAGTCCACTTCCTTATTCTGCTCCACCCCCTGCTGTCAGCTCCTCCTCTACTCCCTTCTGCTCCCAATAACATTCTCATTGTCCAGATCAGTTGTAAAAAACATTACCAGCCACCTAGTACAAAGTTCAGTCCAAGTGAGTCCATGAATGAATAAAGCAGGTAACTTTTGAGAGAGTGCACAGTGGATCATGCTGTGCCTCTTGCACATTGCCAAGGTGCGGTCTCTTGTGTAAACCATGTAGAACATTTCCTATAGTGAGAACATGTCTGACACGAAAGGGCAAGATTATGCTTGGATATTCAGACATCCACATTTTCATATGTGAAAATCCCTCATGATAGATACAAATAAAAATTGAGGTTACTTTTGGACAGGAGTAAGAAGGGTAGCCAGCATAGTAATTGTGATGCAAGTAATAATTGAGTCATTCCAGTCACACAGACATCATCATACTTGTTGTTTTATTCTAGCTTGGGGGATATGCCAAGAAATGAATCCTTCAAGCTTCATTAGCAGGTGTTGATTAGAGAAACTCACTGCAAATAATAGCAATAAATAACAGCCTGTTTCAAGTTGAACAGTTGTTTCAGGATTCATTGAAACTGGTAGACACTTAGAGAAGTGACAGAAATGCAGCAACTAGAAAATGAAAATATTAGTGCATCTCAAATAATTTGAATATGGTTAAAAAGCTTATTTGTATGTAAAGTATGTAATTTTATATTCATTTCATGTAAAGGGACATTTCAAGCCTTTTTAATAGCTTATAGCTCATGAAAACCACAATATTAGAAACTTTTAATTACAATTTGAAGAGGTTACTAATCACAGTATCTACTTTTAAACAAAAAAACTTGAAATGTATCACTTTAAATGTAATGAATATAAAATTTGACAGTTTAATGTCTCTTAATGGAATTTCAGGATTTGATTAGACAGGATCTCTAATATGCTTCCTTCTTGTGTTGCTCTTAAAGGTTGGTAGTGTCAACCCTGCAAAAGACTTCCGCGTTTTAATTCAGCAGAAGACCATTCCTTTTGACCAAGGTGAGATTTGAATACATTTTTTATGTTGGTGGGTTCTAAAATGGTCTTTTATTATTTGAGAATTTGTACATTGAACTATGAGGTTGTAAGCTATAAAGCTTTAGTAAGAACCTTTTGCTCCCTCAAAATGTTAGCCTCTATAATGTATTTTGTCTGATGACTGTGCTTAAGACTAGGGCTGGGCAATATATCGATATTTATAATTATATAGGGATATAAATAAACTCATACAGTCTTCTGCTGCACCCCCTGCACTCAGCTCCTCCTCCCTACTCACATTCTCATACACACACCATGGAGCTCTGCGTTGAAGGAAACTCACTATGTGTAAAGCATCTTTCCATATCGCTTAGCCCCATTTGACACTTGAAACATATTGTGTGTTCTGGATGAAGATATTTCCCCACATTAAAATTTTTATCTTATATTCTTGTAACGGAATAGTAAATGTTGCAAATGTACTGTTCCTTAGTCATATGAAGCCTGTCTTTTTGTTCTGCACTGTTCTCAGATGTAGGACTACATAATAAATTGTATAATGCAAATCACACTTTATAAAATAATTTTTCTGTTTCATCTGAGAGTATCCCTATCCCATCTGTGGAAAACATTCATAATAGTGCCCAACAATTGAGCCCTGAAATGGAGCACAGAAGATACTTATTGTAGTGTGGGCTTTCTGCCCCTTCAAAATGGAAAACACGAGTGGTCACAAGTAATGAATCACACTGTTTCTAGCAGTTGAATCACTAGCTATTGAAATATATCTCTGCTGATCACAGCTGCTAATCGTCTTCACAATTTAAGCAGAAATAACTGCAATTGTCACCTTGTCATAATCATGCTTCTCTCTCTGTGCTGTTTGGCTCTTGTCTTTCTGTCCCCATGACTCTTTGTTTTGGGCCCTTGACAGCTTGTGAGCAGCTAACCCACAGGATGGAGCAGTTGCTGGGCAACAGGAGCACTGACTACTATATGAAGACCATCACCTGCATCCAGGTCTTCAGGGAGCAGTCTGTAAAGGTGAATGCTCAATTAAAGCTCAGTATTCGATTAGGACTTACATAACAATCAATTACTGCCAGCCAGTAGCTGGACTAAAACACATGCTCTCTAGCAGGCAAACTAGAAACTTTTGCCAGATGCTCCCCATCTAACACAACATTCCTTTAGATCCTTTATTTTTTTTAATGGATATTAAACAGAGTTTTATTTATTTATTTATTTATTTATTTATTTATTAGTTTTTAACCCATAAGAGCCCACAGAGTGTCACAGACCATATAAACAAGTATTTCTCAATCCTGGTCTTTGGAAACTACTAGTTTAAAAGATCCTGATAAAAAGTTCCTTACAATACTCTCTCATTTTAAGCCCCTAAGGGAACTGAACACCCTGAATGTGTGACAGGACAGATTGTGAATGAGTGTACATTTACAAAATGCCAGTCTGCTTGGTTAGTGCCTGACAGAACCCGCTCTTTTCAGAAGTGTATATTTTTGCTTTTATTTTATTTCTGATCCAACCCATTTAACATTTCAGTGTAATGTATGTCAGGAAAGCAGGAAGTGGAGGTAATCACAGGGAATTATTAACACCATGAACCAAAATACAAAGTAAAAAAAAACAAAAAAAAAGCAGGAAAACCAAACAGACTAGGAAGCTAAGAAATACACGAAGGCCCAAACGTGACCATGCTAGGAGCCATACAAATGGAGAACAAGATGCTGGAATTCAGTACACAGCTACTTATACACAGACACCAACTTGACACACCTGGAGACGATAATGAGAGGGCAGGGCTACACAGGTGGGAATGACAGGGCAGAGCAAGGGCAGAGACAGAAAACACAACTGAGCTATATGCTAGAAAAGCACACAGCAAACCAAAACACAACAGTGCTCTGTGCTTGAAGACCCAAACAAGGACAGACAAGGAACAGAATGGAAACACGATCAAACAGTTTGACCATCTTTACCACAATAAGAAATAAAGTTTTAACTTTAATTCACCCATTTTTCAATTTATACTGAAAACTGGGTGTGGGCTTCTAATGGGTTAATATCTAACATATTCTATTTTAAGATGGTGATTTAAAGGCCAGGTTGAAAGGACTCACTGTGTGTATATACATTTTTGCAGAAAATAATTTTTCTTTATATTGTGTTGAAATTTGCAAACACCAAAAGGTGTAGTCTGCCCTTTTTAATAAGTATGAACTACAAATGAACCTTTTCTGAAATGAGCATTTGAGTGAATCACATGAATTTTCCTTCTGACTACACTTAACACTCAGATCTTCCTGTCAACTGTTCAGAGTGTTCTAACAAAGCACAGATGTTCTCACAAGCTGGCAGATGATGGAGCACTCAGAGTTCTGTGACTTTGTACTGAAATGTGTTAATAGCAGTTAATAATCATTTTGACAACATTAGTCAAAACAGTTGAAGTTATGAGTTTTTTATTGCACATCCCTATGAAGATTTGGCATGAGTCACTCTTCTAAAACGAAACCAGTACTGCAGCACAGATACTTCCTAAAGATATAAACGTGACCTCTAGCCCTTTAAAAATGTTACATTTATGAAAAGATATTTGTTTTTATGCATGCTAATGGTGAATTTCTTTTTATGGTCAGTTGTAGGCCTGTCATGCTAACATTTGGATGATATTGTCATAGAAATAATAATGATAAACATTTTTATTGTAATTTTATGCCATCATGATAATATAATGGCATGATAATGCAGCCACACTATTTAATCAGCAGTGACCTTTCGGTATTTAAGATATATATTGGTATTCAGATGTAATATACCGTATTTTCAGGACTATAAGCTGCTTCTTTTTTCCACGCTTTAAACCATGCGGCTTATAATGAGGTGTAGCTTTTTCTTCTTATATATGTTATTTTCCAGGGTTTTTTTTTTTTTTTTTTTTAAACTTTGTGGGTGCGGCTTATAGTCCAGAAAATACGGTACATTTTTTTTTTTTATTAAAAACCCATTATACATAAATAAAAACTGTATCACCATCATACCAACTTGTTCACATTTATGAGCTCTCCTCAGATAACAAAACTCACTGCTCAGAATATGCTTGGGTCCATCGTTGTGTATGTAAAGACCCACTGCCTTTTGCATTGTTGGTGGTGTTTAAGGTCTGTTGATTTAATTCTCATTGTACTGGGCAAACTGATGTGCTCTCACTGTGTATTAGGTTAGTGATATTAAGTCTTTCCTCTGCTTCCCCCATGAGGCAGACTTAGTTTGAGTCAGATATGGTGTAAAAAAAAAAAAACCTGACAGACTGATTACCTGTTTTCTATCTGAACACCGTGAAATACAGCACAAGGTTCTGCAGCCACACACAAGGTGAGGGGGTGGTGCTTGTAGCAAAGGTTTTTGTGTTGCTTGAATAAATGTTGTGAAAGTCTGCAGCAGTTGCAAACTTGGAAAAGAATAATTTGCCACTCAAAATAGAATGATGAATTCTGGAGTCATTTTGTGCAGCAAACTAAGGCAGATCAACTCAAAAGGATTGACATCACACGTTACACTTTCTAGGCTTCAAATGGAGAACTTTTCAACAGCTACATGCAGTCTCTGAAGAAGAGCGTTCCAGACCGTAATCTCCAGGATTTCTGGGATCTGCTTGTTCAAGGTTTGTATAAATATTGAAATGTTTTATTTGCTTAATGGACTACGATCATAAATAACATGGGTCTCTGTTTGCAGATGCTCTGACATTAATCAGCAAGGATGAGCTGGAAAGCAGCACAGTGTCCAAACAAGAGGCAGAGCAGGTGCTTAAAGGGCTTTCAGTGATATGTTCTTCTTTGATGTCCAGTCAGAAAATCGTTCTTTTTTACTGTTTTAAGTTCTCTGTCGTGTGCATTCTCACATAACTAAAGTTGTCTTTGTTTCCCTAGTTTTTGATGTCTGAGGAGAAAAAGGAGGTGGTAGCTGCTCCTTCCCAGGACGATGGAGGAGATGTGGATGATTTGGTAAGCATGGTTGTTAGAGTGCGTTTACTCTGAAGCTTTGGACAGAGATATGCATATGGTGCTTTTTTGATCTGTGTTTATCTTTCTTTACACAGCTTGACATGATGTGAGCAACCATGTCGGCGATGGCTCTGACATTTTCCCTTTGGTCTAACTTGTTCTAATCTCTTGTCTGGGCACCAGCTGTTTTGTAGATTTTCTGTTTAGAGCACGTTATCTCTAAAACAGTAATTTCCCAACCCTGTGATGGACTAGTCCTCTTCAGGGTGTATTCCTGCAGCTAATGATTCTGGGTAGACCCCAGACCCTCTGTGATCCTGACCAGGAAGAATTGGATAAGATGATTGGATAAAATTTTCACAGTTTTGGACCTCAGTCAGTTCTGTACTTAATACTGTTTCTTTATGAATGTATGTAGGTTTCTTCTTTATCTAAGCACCACCATAAAAGAAACAATAAAGAAAGAAATAATCAAAAACATCAGAGTAATGATTATGTTTTAAATATGCCCTTTTTAATATCTACTCTTCTCTATGTGTAATGTAATCACTCATTCATTCGAATATTGCACTTCCGTGCAGACATTTAATTTTTGAAAATCATGGACACTGAAATTATTCTTGTGGCTTAGCTTATTAAAATAGGTCACAGATTATTGCACATATCACAGAACTGTAGACTCTAGCAGAATACAGAAGAGTATGCAGCATTCTTCTAATAGGAGACGGATAATGATTCATTCATCTTTATTTTTACCCATGTTGGCTGGGTTTAAATATTTGTTTTTACTTATTCTCTCACTGTTATGCTTTTGTTTTTGATTTTCCAGATATATATACTACCAGTCAAAAGTTGCACCCCCCCACCACCACCCATTTAAACTACTGTTTGGCTTGTTTTCCACCCAGTAGGAGAACAGAATGCAGACAGCATGTAGCTGCTACATCTCATAAATTTTGCATCAAAAGACATGTCAGTGCTTAGTTTAAATTCCTATATGGAGCATGTGCATGCTGCTAAATTGGTCCTGACTTGTCAGTGTTGTACTATAGGTGTCAGGAGGTAAGTGCTGTCATTACAGACAGGTTCCCGGTGACCATATGGACAGCAGTTCTCCAAGATGTTCTGTCTTCTTTTAGCTTCTTTTTATGATCCCTATGACTATTAGAGGTCATTGTCTTCTTGTACTTTAAACTGTGCACAGCTGTCATGTCCAAATGTTTGAGTACATTCTAATGAATGCATACACACATTGTCTAGTCCCTGTAGAGAAGCACTGCCAAAAGAACAGGACACTGAAGCAGATACAGTAAACCTATTGGCACCATGCCTAATGCCAGGTGTGGACTAGAACGGTATAAAGAATTGAGCTGTGGAGCAGTGGAACTTTGTTCTCTAGAATGATGGTGCTCCATATAATACTTTTGGGATGAGTTGGGGAATTGGGGATGAGGTAAGGTGGTGATCATCCTACAGCTTGACCTCACAAATGTTTTTCTTGCTGAATGCAATCAATTCTTCACAGCAATTGTAAGCAAAACCAGAAAAAAGCCTTCATTGTAAAGACGATGTGTAAAGTTACTTCAACAAAAGCTCTTCCCAAACTTAGATTTGGGAAACAATCAATGAGCATACCTTTATCCATTAGGTATGTCCAGAGTCATTTTTCTTCAGTTTGGACATCTGGAAGTTTTGGACAACAATACATTTTTGACCTGTTTTTTATGTTTTAGCCACATAACACAAAGAAAATACCATAACTGGGACAAATGTAGATACTTGTCATTGAAAGATGGTGTAATGTGGGAGCATGGAAGAGGAATGTGCAAAATGTGCATCAATCAGAGTAGTTCAGCTTATCTTCCAAAACTAGAAAAGCCTCACTAGTGAGTATGGCATGGCAAGGAATAGATGTTCTGCAAAGATGTCAAGTAATTCATATCTATTCCTGTCCAGCTTTAGGCAATAGGTCTCTCACTTGAAGGAAATATAAGCTTCCATTCAAGGAAATTGAAAAATGGACAGGAAAAGGTGAAGTACAGCTGTTTCAGATGTAGCGTGGTGTTTTTTTAAAGGAAGGCTCTGCAGAAGGCAGATATGGTTCAATATCAGTGAACCTGCTTATATGAACCATCTCTAATAATGCCCAGTGATGAGGGCAGAGGTGATTGTGTGGCATATAACAGGTAATGCTGCCTAAATCTGAACCTCTTTAAGTTCTTACATTCTAAACTAATAATTAGATATGAAATATACCACATACCAACTTTTAAAGCCTGATCTAAGAATCACACATGTAAAGAATTGCCTCTACTCATATAATTTAGATTTGAGTTCTAGATTTAATTTCTGCTAGAGAAAGGTTATAATAAACATAACAAGGAATTCACCCAATTTCTACAGGTTTCCATTAGTGAGACAGATGTACAGAGTGGCAATGGTAGCAATCAAAGGTCACAATGTCTACCACACTAATATAGTTGTGTTATTTTCTATCTAAAATAACCATAACATTATCTTATATATTACAATTATTACAAATATGCATCACAAGGAGTTTCTGTCTTCTGGTGGCATTGTTTTGCCAAAAACACATAAACCCGCCTGCCACGTATACAAAAATATTCCAGCACTTTTCTCAAAGTACGTTGGCTGCCCAGTGATGCATTGGCAGTAGTTAAAAATAGACAGTGGCTGACTTCACGTGTATCGGAGGAGTCATGTGTTTGGCCCTTCACCTAATATTGTGAGGATTGTAAGTTAAGGGGGCACCTACTGAATAGGTTAAGTTGATGGGAGAAATTGGGAGAAAATGGGTGAAATTCAGCAAAAGCAAAGGGTGAGGTTTATGTTATGGATGGTTCTTGTTAAGTTTAAGCTGAAGTGTAGGTTTAGGTAATTTGGCATTTGGTAGATGCTCTTATCCAGAATGACTTCCAACTATGAATTTGCTGTTCACTCTGAAGATATCCATAGCTAGATAGTAGAGGCTAGAATCTAGAGATACTTAAAGCTTACTTCAACAAATGTCAAGATTCAGTAGAATTATAATCCTTTGATGTGTTAAGTGCTCATGAAAGAGTCAGTGTTTTGACTCACCCAGAGGATGTTTGTTCCATCATTTTGGCGCCAAGACAGAATGTGGATGATCAAGTAAGCTGGTCCATTTTTGGCTTTGTAGGCCAGCATCAAGGTTTTGAATCTGATGCAGACAGATACAGGAAGCCAGGAGCAAGGCTCAGTGCTTTTGCCAATGGAGTGACCAGTTATTTCTCAAAGGAAATAGCAAGATTAAGGTGAGGACCAGTGGTTCCAGGAATGCATAGCAGTTCAGTCTTGCTGGGATTGACTTTAAGGTGATGGGCTGCCATCCATGATGAGACATCTGCAAGGCATGTTGAAATGCGAGATGGAACCTGTGTGTCATAAGGTGGGAAAGAGGATGAGTTGTCATCAGCAGTGGTACAAAAACCCATGAGAGGATATTACTTTGCCAAGAGAATGAGTGTAGAGAGAGAAGAGAAGAGGACCAAGCACTGAGCCTTGTGGAACACCTGTAGAGTGTCTGCACAAAGCAGATGTGGCACCCTGCCATGTTACCTGGTAAGAACACTCCTCCAGGTAAAATGCAAACCATCATCATGCAGATCCAGTGATTCCAAGTCTAGTGAGGACTGACAGGAGGATCTTGTGGCTGCAGAGAGGTCAAGGAGAATTAGAACAGATTATAACTGATAGTTTTTCAGTGACAGCAAAGAGTGCAGTTTCTGTTGAGTGTGCCAGATTGGTTTGGGTCCTGTAGATTGTTCTGGGTGAGAAAGCAGGATATCTGATTATAGACAGAATGCTCAAGGACATTTGAGAGAAAAGATGGAAGAGATACTGGTCTATAGTTGTTGATATCTGTGCTATCTAGAGTTGGTTTCTTCAAGCTCAGGACCATTCTGGCAGCCTTGAAGGTAGAAGGAACATAACCTGATGCAAATGAGCTGTGTATGATGGAAGTAAGGAAGGGAAGAAGGTCTGGAGCAATTAGGATATAATGGAAAGGTGGTTGGATTGTTAGATGTGAGAAGATGAAGGAAGTTATCTGTGGAAAGATGAAAGGAACAAGACAGAGATGAAAGAGGAGAAAGAGGTCTGGTGGGAAGAGTAGATGTATGTAGAAAGGACTGGTGCATTTTGTCAACCTTCTCTTCAAAGAAGGTGAAAAAATCTTCTGAGGTGAGGCTAGTGGTTGGAGAAGGAGTTAGGGGGTTTAGGAGAGAAGAGAAGATGGAGAAGAGCTTCTGTGGATCAGACACCAATGTTTCCAGTTTCTCTGTGTTGCAATTTTCTCCATCTTCTTTCAGCCAGTCATAACTGTCTTTGGTTATTGTGCAGAACATCCATCAGCCACAGGGAAGGTCTGGAGCTTCTTGCAGGCCTTGGGAGAGAAAGGACAGAGAAGGTTGACTGAAGAGGAGTTGGATGAAAGGAAAGTGCTTGTAGTAGTTTCCAGTGGAAGGCAGGAGAAGAATCAAAATGTGGAAGGGTGGTTAGAAGAGTGGAGGTAAGAGATGAGGGAGAGAGAGTGAAGACTGATGAAAGGTGGAAGAAGTGTGTGCTGGAAAAGAAGGGAGGGAGACTGTGAAGGACAAGAAGTGATCAGAAAAGTGAAGAAGAGTAACTGTCAGATCCAAGGCAGGGACTGGTCTTTTAATGCTTGAACATTATCAATAGTTAAACCGTTTGAGGGACATGTTCTTGTAAAGGAGAAACCTCATTAAAAACAACTTTCTGTACTGCTGCAGTAAAAATCTTGGGTCATTTAAAAACCCAATATGCACTAAATCCTACACACTGCATGTCTGTCTGTTCAAATCCCAGCCTTTTGATACATGCACAGCTTGGACTTATTTCCATTATGGGCTGCTATTACCTTGATAGTATTTCATTTCATGTGTCATTACTCCCACTCCTGTGCAAGTTCTTCTCTTCTTGCCAGTCCTGTCGGTTTAATGGAGAAGAAATGGAGAAGAAAAGCCTCAGAAAAGAAATGTTTTTCATTCTATTTCAAGCTGAAATTCACACCATTTGTACTTCTTCAGTTTGGAAAGTGGGAACAACCAGTAAACACCATCTTGTCAAATTTAGAAAGGGGTTCAGTGAGCACTCCTGTGTTCTCCTTTATACCTCTTTTTTTTTTTTTTTTTTTTTTACCTTCGGTGTACTAAAAGGGAATGCTGAAGGAGAGGGCTTTGGAGAGATTTTTGGTTTTATGATGGGAACCACAAGCAGTTCTGGTTACTCTCTTGGCCTATGGGGCTGTTTGATGGTATTACACTCACACAAGTCATGGGATAGCAGTATGTAAATTGATCATGAAATTACGTTACCTCAGAGGACACCCACCCTTTGGGAACACCCACCTGTGTAAATTGTGAAGTTCTATCTAATGAGTGAGGTTAAACATTGGTCAGTGTGCTCATGGCAAGGTGACATGAATTATTGAGAGTTGAATTGAAGCGAGAGTTGAAGATGATAGGTGACTGGGCATTCTACTTCCATAGGTGTGCAGGCATTTAATATTCCTCAGTCAACTGTGTCATATGTCTACCAGGAATATGTCATAGAAGGCATTACCACCCATAGTGAACAGCACAGTGGGTGGTAATGATTGTGACTGGCAACGTCTGGCTAGAATTGTCCAAACATATCCCACATCAGTGCAGTGTTCTTTAGCTTCCATAGGACATGGCAAAAGTCAAAGGACAGGATACTAGTTTTATATTTATTATATATGAAGAGTATGCACTTCAATAATTCCTGGCGCTGACATCTGAAAACAACTTCAGCACTTCAACAAAACTGATGGGATCTTCCTTTTTTCCCCTCTTCTTCTTGGTACAATCACTGAGATCAAGGCAGGAGTAAATTCTCCAGGATTAACAAATTCTTGAGTTTGATGCACCAAAATAAATAAATAAATAAAATAGCAACATGAGCCAAAGCTGCAAAGCTTGTGCCTAGCAAAATGTTTGATATCTCTTCCTCTCCCCAAAAAAAGACATTAAACTTTTATGCTCTTCTCAAACAGGCTTCCCTGCTCCTACTTCAAGTCATTTCCAAAAGCACTGCAGCGAGAAGGCGCTGACTTCAAGAAAAGTGTGAAGAGAAGTGGGGCAAATTAATTCACGGTGAACTCTCAACAACCCCCCCCTTTCACAGGGAAGCTGTTATTGTACCTTTTGCCCATTGATATCAGCACTTCATGGATTGAATTATTCAGTGGTCAAAGACAGAGGCACCCTGAAACTCTGGCCTTTTTAAAGGCCCGCTCATCCACATCCAACACGGTCGGATGGAGTCAAGCTGCTCCTCAGTGGCAGAAAGAACCCACAAGTGTCTGCAAATCCTTTTGAAAATACTCTCCATGTTTACCATTTGTGTTTACAATTTGAAAAATTCATCATGTTCACAATAGCGTACATGAATTTATTTCCTTCTGCGGGTGTGAAATGGCAACAACACAAAAAATCATCTCAGAAAACACCATTGTGGACTGTGGAAAATGGGAACATCTGACATAAGCACTTAATGGCAACTCATATGACTGAGACAGCAATGCCTTAAAAAACACTACAAGCATTAGACATTAGAGTTCTCTTCAGACCATCCATTCCATTTCATTTCGCCTTCTGTGAACATACTGATTTCTGGTTGGCTGCTGTAGAATTGTTGGATACAGACTGTCAATATAGGAGATGAGAATATGGACCTGTTTTCTCAGCGGCTCGTGGACGTCCTCAAGAGTTCACACTCACAGATGTGGGTTTAACGTGAAGGTAAATGTGTGAAAGGCTGATTGAGAGACACAACTGGAAAGATTAGAAAGATACATAAGAAACTCTTTTGTCTGTCTCCAGTGTTTTTGCAAATAGAGCATTGAATCTTGTATTGTATGATATCCCATTATCATTTCAATTGAAAGCTGCCCCAATTCATGTTCACACACTTCAGATTAATGGAACAAAGCCCAGAGCAGAATCACTTCATCCCAACCAAATGTGCATTCCAAACAGAAACAGCATTGTGCTTTTGTTCCTTGTAGACACTGCCTGCTGTTTTGTATGATGAACATAATCACTGGTTTGTGCTTTTTTCATTTGAGAGTTGTTGCAAGTATAAGGCCTTTGGTCCTGGTTTTGCTCACACAGTGGTTACTCTCATGACCAGTTCCCTGGGCTGGTGGCTGCTGCTGGTATTGCTGGGTTGGCTACGCAGCTCGAGGGGCCGGAGGTGGCTGAGAAGATGAAGGAAGTTGTAAGGGCAGTGATGGTCAGTCATGACTGCCCCATTGTCGTGGTTGTGTGCCGAGTTCTGTGCTCCCACTGCTGCGTTTTGTGTATCAGGGGAAGATGCGGCGGCAGCAGCCATGAGAGAGGAGGAGGGCGAAATGGCAGCTCCGGCCTGCTCCTGCATTAGAGAGAGAGTCCACTCACTTTCACTGGCTTTGAGCTCCTCACTGTCCCTCTTCTTGTCATAGTTCAACACTTTCCACTTCTGATTCACAGCCTGCCAGCGATGGAATATCCGGAACACCGAAGGGCCCTCATGCACAATCAGGGCTGGGAAAGATATGAAAGAATTCAGGTTATATATACAGTCGTTGACACATTTGGAATTAGAATATGTTTTTTTAATTTGTGAATAAACATGCAACAGTTTTCAAATTATCGGTAAGTCACCAGTAAGTGTGAATAAGGTAAGTACCATATTTTCCGGACTATAAGCCACTACTTTTTTCCCATGCTTTAAACCATGTGGCTTATAATGAGGTGCAGCTTTTTCTTCTTATATATGTTATTTTCCAGGATTTTTTTTTTTAATTTGTGGGTGCGGCATATATTCCGGTGCGGCTTATAGTCCGGAAAATACGGTAATTGCAAATGTATACAGAATGAGGAACAGAGCTGTAGATGATTCTATAATGATGGTGAAAATTTATATAAAATATTCATAAAGTCTCATATGTTTGTAGTATAAAACTGTCACTCATACTCTTTCTCATAAACCAAAAACATCTCATATGTCAAAAATACTAAAACCTGAGGCAGTATAACTACATAGTTATTAATTAAGTAGATTTTTAATTCATATAATTAATTAATAATTGTGTATTAAATAGCTGAAATATGAACTTTAAATAATTAAATCTTATTTATTTAAATTATTATTGTGCATAACAGCACATTTTGAATGCTGTTATTTTACCTTATTTTAATTTGTCTTGTGTTTGTAACTCTCAGGTGCATGAAATCTAAAGCACAGTCCAATAAAGATGCAAAGTTTACACAGATAAATGAAACTTACATGATTGCTAGTATTACCCATATGCAAGTTTACATAACCCATTTTTCCTTAATTATAACCTTTAAATTAACCACAGTGTGTGCTTATTTTAAGGGGCCATGTAATGGGAAATTATATTGACATTAACAAGTTTGAAGTAGTATATGAATATTATAATGTTACAAAATGTACCTTTGTCTCCCCGTCCATACAGTCTATATATGGAAACCAAGTGCATAAACATCAGCATGTTTTGAGATCCCTGTTCTCTGATATTAAAAGACCCATCTCATTTACATTTCTCCACATACCACAATTCTGCCCCTCCCTCTGCAGGTCTCAGTAGTGTTCTTCTTTGGTGTACTAATAGACCCTGATCTCAGTTTTAGCAGTCATGTCAAAGCAGTCACCAAATCAGCAGCCTATCATCTTAAGAACATGAACAAGATTAGTGATTTACTGTCTAAACCAGATCTGGAGTAAACACAGCAGCTATAACTGTTGTTCTCTAATTTTAAACTGACAGTTTCAGCAATTTATTGTCATATAGGTCTTAAATCATTGATGTATTTTTTAATGATGTATTTATCTCTTTCTTATAAATGGATGGATGATATGAAGGGCTTTTGTGACTCTTCCCAGAAGTACTCCATATATCTCAAAACAGCATGCACATAATTTCTTGTTGAGATTGCTTAAACTACAAGATATGACACCAAAATTTCTGACATGTCAAAATAATCAATCCGGTCATCAGACTGCTCACTCAGAGCTTTTTTGGGCAATTAATCTCCACTTTCTTCCCCTCTCACAGTACCTGTCAAACGCCAGACAATAAAGCTAGAATCCGGCCAATCATGAGTGTCAGTTGGCCAAATTGGACTTAAAGTGTATGACTTGCTTAAAGGGGAACCAATCATAACAGGGCTTATTTATCTCCTATACTGTACAGGATAAATGTAGGATATGGGCCATTTCATATATTTAATTAAGGTCAGTTCTCATTCAGACTTTTATGTACCTGGTTGATTTCACTTTGTAGGTAATACAAAAATTCACACCACTGTTTGAGATTCAGTCCTCATCCCAGATAAGTACCCCATGCTATAACAGTTAGAGTCCTTGGGAAAGACTTCTAACATTACCTTCACACCTGCCTCTATAACATGATTACATTGAAAGTCGCTCTGGAATGGAGCGTCTCCCAAATGATATGAATGTACTGTAAATAATTCAGCTTACTAGCTTATAATTAAGCTTGTTAGCAGTGCCAGAGAGGGTGTTTTTATTAAAGACTGTTCAACATGCTCCATTTTAGGTACTGTAGGCCTTCCGTGACTGAATGTAAGGAGAAATCCCATGAACGGAGGCATAAAACTTCTACACTCACACTGCCATTCCAACAAGCTGGCAGACTGATATGAATGCATTAAATGAAAGGCATGATTCAGCTCTGGTTCTGTAATGTGCAGCTTAACGAGATGTTGTATACACTGTGCACAGATACTGAGACTAGATTGTGAGATGCAGATTAGTGACACCAAGACATTATATTGAAAAAAAAAGTGGAGTGTGGGAAACGCAGTACCTAGGGAAAAAGAGGTTCAGCATTGGGTAGGATCTCAGTTAGAGATCCAAAAAGAAAGATCTACAATATTTTATGTTTTCAGGAATAAGGTGAACACTGTTGTTAGAAAATGAGAAGTTGAGGTACTGAATTTCAGCACTGTGCTTAGGGAATCATACCCTCTATAGAGTAAGAGGTGTAGGTGTCAAACCATGACAACAAAATATCAATGCCAGCTTAAGATGTCCTGGCATGTCCTGGCATTGACCTTTGGTCACCTGACATTACAGTCTACAGTCAACCAGACAACATCTATTGACATTGGAGGCCAGATGGTGGAATTCTAAGTTAAAAATTATGAAAGTAGTATTTTTACACTTTTAATTCTAATTAAGTATATGTATGTTAGGTTTTAAAATAACACCCAAAGGCCCCATATAAAGTATTTTCCTTACTTTTTCTAAATAAAAAAATGTTGATGTAAATATTGTATCTTTGTGTTTTAAAACACACTGTTCACTATCATGTCCAAACAGTTTCTGCAGTCATCTGACTATTTAAGTGAACAAATAATTTGATTTCTTAGATCGGAGTGAAGTCTAGAAATATTCCACCAGAGTAATCAGATTTCTCAGTGCATGTATACAGTTTATTCTAGCTTTGTCTGCATATGCACTCTTTCTAAAAAACTGCAGCTGATGCTGATCAGTGGATGAACACACAGCATGAACCAATGAAACAAACCAGTAGGGACCTGCCAAATTCACACTCTATTTTGATTTTATTGGCTGGTTGCAAAGTAGAAATCTCATGTAAACCCAGAGTTTTCCCATTGTCTCATTGCATGCAAATGATTTTCTGCAGTTATCAGATTATTACGTGGTTAACTACCCCATTCATGGAGTTTATCACTGCTTATAATTTTCTAGACTGCTTCATGAATCAGATACAATACAAGGACTGTGTGCATAGTTACCAGACAAAACAGTTCTGGAGGCAGCTCTACCTCTGAGCCTGAACAAATGTAACTGGTTCAGAGAATAGCCAATTAAAATAATCAGTTTTCAAACGGTGTTAAAGACATAACCCCCCCTTCCCATAAATAGGCAGGCAATTAGAATGACACTGAATGACACTAGTTAACATATATCAGTTTTAAAGACTCATATAAAAAAGGACATTTCTGGTGTTTAAACCCACAAGTCATGTAAAAATATGCCATCACTTTATTTTTTCTACACCTGGAATCTGATCTATTTTCTTCTGCATTCTCTGATATAGCAGGGAAGAATATTTGTGTGCCACGTTCACTGTTGACACATTCATCAGTGCCAGCTTGCCCTTTTTCTGCAGAGTGCCTGCAGGCTGCTACGTTCATCCCAGCAGAGTGGCATTAACCATCCAGAGCCAGTCACATCACTGCAGATAGTTCAGCACTCCTCTGCTCATCCCTCCACTCATTCTGTCATTCCCCTCTCCTTTCACCTCCCTTCTAACAGGAGAATTACCCTGCTGCTAATGATCAGCCCAGTCTTCTGTTCAGGGCTGCTTTACAAATTAAACCTTTGCCATTCCATTTCTTTCTCTCTCACTCTCTCTTTACATAAGTGTCTTTCTCGCTCCCTCTTTTCTCTGTCTTTCTGTGTATGTGTAAGTGTTTGTGGGTTTATGCATATTTAGCATTCTGTTACATTACTATTTGGCTTGAGCAGAATATATGAAGAGCCAGGAGACCTTAGGGCCCATATCTAATTTACACCAATGGCCCAGAAACATTCAAGTGTGGCTGTTCAATCAGGATGCAGAGGTTGTAGCAATTAGGTTCTGCCAGTGTCTTTGTTATTGTTATTTTTTAATGATCATTTCCTTTGGGTTTGGATTGGTTTTCCCAAGAAAGAAAACACCATTTGGTGCTATCAAGTGGAAAAAACATAGAAAACCTTCTAAATTTTATTGTACTTTAGTGAGTTAATTTGTAGTTCTATACTCATTTAAAAAAAAAACAGCAAACTCAGATAGATTTGCTGCAAAACACAGCATGCAGTTATGACTCAGGTCATTACAGGTGTGGTCTGATTAGGCACTGAATCTTGGCACAAGAGGGCATAAAAATGCTTCCCTTCCTGCCCTATAAAAAGCCTCTTAGAGGCTATATTTGGGTAATGTACCTCTAGGTGAGAGATTGTTGATTGTTAGATGTGCCTCTTTAATGCTGTCAAAGACATTTTGTCTGGTTGACAGTATGGAGCACTTCAATCCTGCCCGCTGTTTTCTTAATCATCAATCGAATTACAAAAATGCTTTGCTGTTCACACAGATATCCTTAACACACCCCAACTATGTCAGTGTTGCTGCAGTGTATTTGTCTGAGCTGCCTGATTGAACACTAAATACATTAAAACTGTACTGATATTTTTCTTCTAATTCGTCCAATGTTCTTATGAATTACATATCTAGCATATCATCACTGTCAAATGAAAAACATGTAACAGGAGAAGGGAAATTTTTTTTTACTTTGAATGGACGTACATGTTAAACAAGAGTAATTAACAGTAATTTTAGAGTATTTCTATTGGTCAGTTTATCCAGAATTAAGGATAAAAAAGGACACATGGTTTTATTGGACAGCAGTGATATGTAAATGTGGAGTCCCAGGATGTAATTAGTATATTTATGAAACACCACCAGTTCAATTAAGCATGGCCAAGTCACCTGAATTGGTGGGAGGAACCCAGAGGAAACCTGCATGAACACATGAACACAATAAATGCCTCACAGAGGCCGACCTGAACAGTTATCGAACCCACGACTCATGTATTTTAATTTGTAATACTGAATATCATCACTGTCACACACATCTTCCAAATGGCAACCTTCCTTCATTAGAAATAAATTAAAATGGTTTTAGAACATCCTGACTTGTATTCAGGTTATATAAAAAGGTGGAAAAATGGAGAAACAAGGTTTTCAGCAATATGATGATGTTCATTTGCAAAAATAGATAAAGGTAGAGCATTAATCTCTTTATGCAGATTATCTCTTCATAAATTCACTTTTAAGATGTTTTAGTGTTCAGTCAAACAGTGTTTAGACAATCATACTTAAACTGTATTAGAAAAGAGGTGAAATATGACCAGTACACTTAGTATGTATTAAGTGCACCTTAGTATAATTTTATTCTAGTAGTGGTTTAGTACACAACAGTGCTTACAAACTAACAGAATATAAATACAGAACAATTTAAGTATACTTTTATTTTTACAAGGATTCTTAAATTTAAAGCCATACCTATGCAGACCACATCCATAAAGCCATACATGCCGTAGCAGATCTGGAAGAGCAGGTCCTGCCGTTGCCACTTGGCTGAGGGACTGAGCGAGGACCACACCAGCCAGGATATGCTGGCGATGAGGAAGAGTGAGCCCAAGATGGCTGCTGCAATCTGGACCTTCTCAATTACTGTTAGAGAGATGGCCTGCCACTTGAAGAAACCAGAGAAAAAGAAATTGAGCATATGGCATTTTTCTTCATGGTGCAAGAAGATCTTTTTGAAGTTGGAGTAGCAAATCACCAATAATATTGTACTATAGATCTAAACTAGATTTAAACTTCTGGATACCAGCTTCTCGAGATCTAAAGACCATCCTGCTGGAATAATCTGTTCACTCAGATTGGATATGTGGACTATATATCCAGAATACCAGGTAAACTTTAATATACTAATAAGCAGCCAGCATTCCCAGTGCCAGTGAGAGGGATATAAAGCCCCCAATATTGATTTGTATAATGGTTTTTTAACACTTCAGAGGAAATGTTAACTGAGTACGTGTCAACACACTTTTGGACCCATAATGTTTGTTAAACTTAAGCTGTTACCACACCTGAATTTCCTACAGCATTCAGAGTCAGAGAGGCGAGTCAAAGCAGCAGCTCACCTGCAGTGGGTTCTTGGTGCTGATTGCGATGACCTGGTACTTATAGTAGCAGAGCTCACACGTCCAGGAGCCTCTCTCACTGATCCACTTAATGAGACAAGGCTGATGGGTACTGCGCACGGAGCCACTACACCGACATGGACTGAGCAGTTCTCCCTGAAACACACAGCAGTGGAAGTTCATTTATCTGGTTGTTGTTTTGAGAGTCCTGAGAAATGCTAGACCCTGCAACTGTCAGTCATTCACAGCAGCAAGTAAGCTTGAGCAAGCAGTGGTGGAAAAGAAGTATACATGTTTCATTTCTGCGGTTCATTTTCAGCAGAGGCAACAGCATTATGAGTCCACATCACTGAGTGTGACGCAGTAGATATAAAAAAACATTAGTTATGATTAGCTCATGGACAAACAAACCACTTGAGATAAAGCTCTGGTTAAACTGAATGTTATAAAAGTTTAACTGACAGAGTACTAAAGTGTTAGATTTAACAGTGGGGCTTATAAGAAACTGTCTGACCTAAAAGTGGTTTTCTGACCCAGAAAAAAAATAGAAATGCCTCTTTCGAAGTTATACCAAATTGTTCACAGCTTTATTTACAGCATTTTTATTGTAATATATGTGACAATAAGTTAAAAATGACAAAATTACTGAAATGATACAAAGTTAAGCATTAAGTTAATTAAATTAAATACAGGAATTAAAATTAGTCAGCAACTATTGTTTTGCACGTATAATGTACTGATTTGTTTAGTAATTCTGTCATGGATGGCTTGAGAGTGTTGCTGTATTTACATGTGTTGCTGTATTTACATATTTAGATATTTACATGTTTACCTATTGCTGCTATAAATGTCTTGCTCTGCCCCTGAGCCATGGAATACTAGGAGCCATGTTCAGCTTGATCCTTAACTAAAAAGTCCATGTAACATTTTCCATCATATTAGTTTGTGCCTTGTTCTCAGTAATTGCAGCAACCAACTAACATTATAGTAACCACATAGCAACAATCGGATAACCACTTAAGCTGCACAAGCACTCTGTTTCATTCAGGAAATCCACTTTTCCAATAATTACCTATAACAGTCGCCTTTTACAGTCGTCTTGTGCTATCTTATAGCAATTTTAACTCTTAATGTTTGTATAGAACCTTGTAACAATCAACTGTGTAAATTACTTAAACGATTCTGAAAGGAATAATGTAACCTCTCAAAAATAAGTGATCATAAATGTGTAAAGAATCCTTTAAATGTTTAACATTTACAACTCAAAGCCAATTTTGTGGAATGTTTTTGTAGTTTGACACTTTCATTCATTTGAATTTTATAGATGACAGTCACCCATGCCAGATGTTGTTATTTTCTGATCTTAGGTTACTCCACATACAAATGAAAAGAATGACACTGTAAGCAAAACAAAAAGTTTATATAAATAAAATAAATAAATAAATAAAAGTGCAAACAGCCCCTCCCATTTAGTTTTCCTCTATAACTTAAGATTTAGGTCAGTTCCACCCTCCTCTTGCTGATCAGTTAGAGTCTGCTTGCAGGTTGAGCATATACACATGGACAAAGCAGCAAACACAAATAAATATAAATACAAACATCATGTCTGTAGGCAACTCTGATCCTGAGTTATGAAGCCTTGAAAATGCCCACAAAATGCTGATCTCAGGTTCTAAGAATTACAAGAAGTCAATGTAAAGGTTCTTCATAGCCACAGCCCATGGTTCTTCATGGGAAAAAGGGTCTTTTGTGGTGTCACTGAAACTCCTGTAATGCAACTGTATTTCTTTTTCTCAGGCTGGAAGCTTTGTACACCCTTTTTACATGATTGTAGGCATCTAGTTTCAAAACTAGCATAAAGTATCATCACTACGCACCATTGAAAATATGTTATTACATGTTACTGGTCAGTGTAGGCATATGGAGCAGCTCTGGTGTGTGTATAGTTTGTAAACGTTAGTGTTATAGAAAGAGGGATAAGGCTGAAATCTCCAGGCTGCTCTGGCAGAGCACTCTGAGTGGAAAGCAGACTTGGGAACAGGTGCTGCACAGTTGGAGTGGTCATCTCAGTCCAAACGCTCCACCTTCACACTGAGCAACATGAACACTCAAATACACAGTGTGCTCTCCCTCTGCTCTCAGAGAGAAAGACAGAGTGGGCAGAGCTGTAGTTCCATTTCTTATGCTTTATTCTAGTGCCTTGTTCAAAACACAGCTAGAAGCTGTTGCTGTAAACATTTGAGGGAAAACATGGACAGAATCATCATTCAACACCAACCATTACGGAAGAAGGCCACCAGATGGTTAAAATGCTGGACAGCACTATATTTTCACCCTGTAGCAGCACAGAGCCCTTTAAATATTCATGTAGAGGCCTGTTTAACTGTCACACTTGAGGGAACGGTCCATGTGGACTACTGTTTATTGCTCCCTGGTGTCTTATTTGTACCAACTAATTTATTCCCTGCTTTGTTAAGCTCAAATTGTAGATAAGATTCAACCAACTGGGTTTGCATAGGAATAAATATTGTCTATTTTATCTGCCTATGGATCTTGTGCAGCAACCAGTGAATAACTAAACACTTCAAGACAACATTGGCTGTAATTAGCATGCAATACAGATGAGTTTGCATGCAGAACACTTTGGCTAGAAGCCAAATGATAATGACAGCTCTCATGGTCATGTTTTATACCATGTAATCACAATGGTCTGTTTGTTTTCTGATGTCACATTGTGTTGCTTGTGATCAAGGTTTTTCACATGTCACTTTTTTCAAATGATCACATTTTATTTTCCACGTGTTATTTTTCAGTTACGTTTGGTTTCGTGTGGTCAATTGTTTTTCACATACAATAATGTTCTTCATCTGATTACACATTTGTTCACCAGATTATGTTTTTTTTCACACTGTTATGTTTTCCCTTCAATATTCAATCATATTTTTAATATGCAGTGAGGATCTTTCAAGTTATCAAATACGGAAAATGTTTTATTCTTATATTCACATCATTTATTTTAGATAGATCCTACATTTCCATTAGGTTTCGAACTTAATGCCACAGAACACTTTTGGGAAGAAAATGTTTTTGTATAGCAAGTATGTGTGAGTGTGAAGAAGATATTTTACAGATAATGTAAAGATAGCATCAAACACCTTTGGTACCTTGATTTTTAAGAGTGTAGTGTTGGATAACCGAGTGACACTTGAGTTGCAGTAAACTAGGAGCAAGTGCAAGTACAGGAACAGGCCCTTTTGCAGATGGACACGGTTGGAGAAACTTGGCAGGAGTGCGTGAGGAGAGCTGAACTGACCAATGGGAGTGAGGCAGCCCAGGGGGAGAAAGGGAACTCAGCCAGACACCCAGGCTAATCCACCTCCATGTGCTTGGGGCAGAGAATGAGCAGCAGCAATCAGACTCTCATTACAAGAACGACAATCTGCTCTGCATACATTCACTCACTCTCACCATGAAATGTCCCTGACAAGTAAGTTAATGGCCAACGGCAAGTAAAGGAGCTTTCGGCGCAAGTCTGCTTGGAGCCATCTCAGTGACCAGACGAGTTGTTTGCTATTTCATAATGCAAACAGAAGACTCTCAAGTGTCTCATGCAAAGTGCAACTCTCTTCACCAACACCATGGGTGCTGTAGTGCTCCAATTTATAAATTATCATGATGCAAACTCATTACCCTGCAGAGTCTCAAGAAAAATACTCAGAACTTAAGCTGGAGTTCAAGGAAAGTGTGTCTTACAGACCATGTTTACTGTAAATGTGTTTCAGCGGAGCATGATTACAATCTGCAGTCCTCATTTGAATTTTCAGATGCTTGTGGGTGTTAGATAAAAGCCAGATATGAGCTTTATGCCTATCTAAATGCAGATGAAGACTCAGCACAGAACCATTTGTCCAACTCAGTAAAATAGATGCTAAAATGAAGCAAAAAATGTCAGAGATGTATTTCGTCCCTTAAAGCAGTGTGTCCCAATCCTGGTCCTAGAGGACCCCCTGCCCTATGCATTGTAGTGTATATCCTACTCCCAACACACCTGCTTTAGCTAATCAGCTACGTAACAGGCCTTTCCTGGGTTAAGGGTGGTGTATTAAAGCAGTAAACCACTTAAAGTGCAGTGCATGGGGGCTCCAGGACCAGGGTTGGGAACCACTGCTTTAGGCCCTTCCTTTTTTAGGCTGCAAGTATTCATCATCCACAATAGAATGTTCAGCATCAGTGGGTAGACGAGGACTACCACTTTAAGTACATTTTCTTTGGGGTCACTTGGGTGACTTAGGCTGATGCTGAAACATCCAAACCCCTGTGTTTCTTCAGGGCACACACATTGCTGTGTCCAAGATTAGAATAAGATAAATTATCGTAATGCACTCTGACTTTATGGAAACTTTTTTGTGGACTTTATGTTGACTTTACCTCAAAAAAACATCCGTTTCCTCTAGCCATTTTCAAGCAAAATCATAGACTAATAATGTTGTTTGTTTTTTCTTTTCATTTTTAATGATTGCTTATTAAGCAAAAGTAAGTAAAATTTCAATTTCAAAAGCTGTCATGAAAAAACCTCAAATGAGTTTTTTGGAACTTAATCTTTACACTGTATTTATATTTTATGATAAATGACCAACTGAAATATAAATAAATCTTTACATTGACTTACATTCAAATGTCCTTGTTCTGAAAAGTTTTAACATATAAAACATATTATATCCTTTTAAACATATTTAAACACACAGACAAAACACTGAAGAAAGGTCTTTAAAATCCTTCGTGAAATGTAATTATAAAAAATATATATAAAACACCAGCATATCTGCTGGAAATTATTAGACCATCTTTAAAGAAGATATTAGATGATACTCTCTTATTTACACATCAGATATTAGTTTGGTTTGCTCTTGATTGTTTAAGTGGTATCATCATGGCAAGATCCACAGAGCTTTCTGACGCCTTCTGCAGATGGAAATCTGGGCATGGATTTAAGAACATTTAACAAGAGAAGTCAGCAGTTCCACTATCCTGAAAAAATGGAGAACATTTATAGCAATATGGCCAGGTCAGAATGTTCTAACAAGTTTAACTCAATATAGTTGAGTAAATGAAGATCAAATGTCCATATGTTTAAATGTGTTTAAAAAGTCAGTGTTCAGGGACTCTCCAAACCTTTTCATATAATTAGTTAGCATGTTTTTTCTTCTTCTCATAAGGCAGCATAAATGCAAGCATTCCTCACTGTTAAGAAAGTAGTTGAGATCTTGTGAGATAATTTTTAATGAAAAAGCTTGGTTTCAGATTTTTACTGGACACTCCCAGCCAACATATGTTTAGTTCCATCACCAGCACACCTGATTTAAAATCATTAAGCACTGATTTTCCAAACTATAAAACTATTAATAAGTATATATAATACTAAACTCTCATGAGGAGAATTTTGGAGATGTTTTAATAAACAAAGTGACATAAAACCACTGATTTTATGTGAATGTTGTTTGTATTTATTCTAATATTAGTGTTTAACTGAGCAGAAACACTTACTGCCCAGATCTGGAACTTCTTTCTAATTATCACACAGGTGCCGAATATACTGTACTATACTGTGTATATACATAAAGTTCATTGCAAATGTGCAATGTGTCTTGTCCCCCATATTTCTCCTGTATACTTCCAAGAGTGGGCCAAAAACTGTCCCACTTAGAGCCTGAATAACCACAGTATACCACGGAAAATCAATACTCATGTAATTACAGTAATATGTCAAATTAAATGTTATCTCTTAGGTCAGACAAGAAGTCTTGGGCCCTCAGGTAAAAATCTAGCCAGCCTTGTCCTGCACATTCAGATCTCTGTGAAAGATTGGTCTGGTTGGTCTGTAAATCAATGTCACTCTTCAGCCATGTCCCTGTCACTTCAAAGGAAAGATATGAATTGCATCTGTCACAAGCAACAAAAGAAATATATCTCAGGAAAGGGCAGCTTTTGACTCTTAATGGTGCACAGATGTGCATTACAACAAAAGGCCTACAAGAGAAAAGCCCTGAGCTGTATTGAAATAAATAGATTTTTTCATTGCTGCTTTGTAGGGAGGGCAGAGGGCACAGTGATGGGAATGTAATGTGGCAGTAGAGTGGAATGCAGCCTCGCGTTATTGTTAAGGCGGGAGTGGAGACAAGCTTCCTCTGGCTTTTGAAGGTACAGTAGTAACCACAGTATACCTCATAGGAACCTCCTTACATAAATGTTATGATTGGACACAAAATACAAAATCAAGAATATATTTATTATAACATAGAACATTTTCTTTTTTTCCTCTTTCTGAATCAAACAGTTAATTCTTTAAATTCTGTTAAAATAAGTTCTATATCATCTGTGTTTTGAATTGCTTTGAATTTTCTTCCCAATTGGTTTTAGACATCCATAAAAAACAGAAGAAGAAAAAAGGGCATAGACCTTGCTGGGGAGGCTGAGGCGTTTAATCCCACTATAATTGGAACACACCTTTCTGTCCCCCTTCTTAAAAAGAGACCACTCCATCTGCCAATCCAGAGATATCGGCCCCAATGTCCATGCGATGTTGCAAAGATATGTGTAATTGTACAGCCACAACATCCAGAGGCTTGAGAAACTCTGGGCAGATCAGAGCAGCATCTCCCCCCCTCCTCCCCCATTCCCACCATATACAGTGTTGGTCAGTGACTGGTTTCCCCTCCTGAGCTGCCTGACAGTTTGCCAGAAGCTTCTCAGAGCTGACCGAAAGTTGTTTTCCATAGCCTCACCAAACCTTGGCAACCACGAAAGCCACAGCCCATTTGGTCCTTCAATACCCATCAGCTGCCTCTACAATCCCAAAAGCCAACCAAGCTCAATAGGACTCTTTCTACAGTTATTTGTAGCGTCCACCATCAGCTTTGGGGGTTGCCACCATGACAAGCTGGACCCGGATTTTTGTAAAGCCGCTTTGTGACAATTCTTTGTTATAAAAAGCATTATATAAATAAACTTTGATTGATTGATTAACTTTGACAAGCACCAACAACCTTGCAGTCACAGCTCCAATTTGCTGCTTCAACAATGGAGGCACGGAACATCGTCCATTCGTACTCAATGTTCCCCTCCTCCCTCGGGATGCAGTCAAACCTCTGCTGGATGTTGGAGTTGAAGACTTTCTTGACAGGTTCCTCTGCCAGCCATTCCCAGCAGAACCTCATCACAGGTGTAGGTCTGCCAAGTCTGTCCGGCATCCTTGCCCACCACCTGATCCAACTCACCACAAGGTGGTGATCAGTTAACAGCTCAGCTCCCCTCTTCACCCAAGTGTCCTAAACACATGGCCACAATTCAGATGATACAACTATAAAGTCAATAATTGAACTGCAGCCAAGGGTATCCTGATGCCAAGTGCATTTATGGACAACCTTGTGTTCAAACATGGTGTTCATTATGGATGAATCATACCAAGCACAGAAATCAGATAAGCAATCACTACTTTCCAGCACCCCCTCCAAGGCCTCCAAGAATACAGGGTACACCGAACTCAGTGCATATGCACAAACAATAGTCCGAGTGGTCCCCTGTCTGAAGATGTAAGGAAACAACCCTCTGTACAGAAACAACCCTCTGTACAGAAACAACCCTCTGTGCAGGCAGAGAGCTGGGGAGCTATCACTAAGCTCACTCCCTCTATATGCCTCTCTCCATGGGCAACTCCAGAATGGAATATAGTTATAATAATAGAAGAACCCCTTTTGGTGCTACTGTATATATAAGCCCTTTTCCAAAAAGTCCTATATGGAACCCTCTATACCTCATTTTCTATCAGTCTGAAGAAAACGTTCATGATGCACAGAGCCCTTCAATCATGCAAAGGGTTCTTTGGGTGTTCACGGTTCTATATAACACCATTTTCTTTACTAAAGGCCCCTTGAGGAACCATCATTTTTAAGTGTGTAGAACAGAGATTGGGTCTCAGAAGAAACATTGCTAGGATTGTAGCATGACTGTGTGCACACACATAGAAGAAGACACATGAAAAAGGAAAACTCAGATCTTACTGGCTGATCGATGATGCACAACAAACAGCAGGATTAAGAGAATAGTGGATGAAATGGGCTCAATATTGTAAAGAGTCAAATTACAGTAATCCTATTTACAGCTACAAGTCATCTCTAAGTTAAAAGAGTTCTAGATAGTACTGAAAAGGTTTCTTTGACTCTAACAACAGTGAAACCTTTTGTGGAGCTAAATAGATCAACAAAGGAACATCTACAAGGTTTTACAAAGAAACAAAAAATAAAACCAGGCAAAGGAGCATTTGTATGGTTATTTGAGTTGTCAGGGTTTTATATATAGTAGAACAAATAGCATTGTCCCTGTTTTTAAAAAGTGTGCACAACCAAATTCTCAGTGAATCAATGAAGAAATAACAGAACTTTGTCTGATTAGTGTAAATTGTTATCCATTGTCTTCTTTAGTAATGTTAAAGCTTTTGACCCTCAAACATTCTCTGCTCTTCTTCAGTCTTGTCCTCTTTCATCTATTTTTCAGCTTTCTTGTTCTGATGACTCTTTTTTGTCTCTCTTTAATGGCACTGCCTCTGAGATACTAGACCAAGTGGCTCTTCTAAAGAACAGACAGGTTCATGCTGGCCACTCCTCAGTATAATTTACCCTTGAAAACCTGAATTTACAATAAATTCAGATTTGTGCACAGGCAAACTCAGAGAACACATGGACCAAAGGAAATAACAATATATGAATATAGTCCTTAACAGGATGCTGTTCACTGAATATTTCTAGTGGACTGTTCTCAGTCCAGCACTGACAGTGAAGGGTTTAAACAGTCCAGCAGCACTGCTGTGTCTGATCCACTCATACCAGTGCAACACACACTAACACACCACCACCATGTCAGTGTCGGTGCTAAGACTGACCCACCACCCACATAATACCCACTCTGTGGTGGTCCTGTTGGACCCTGACCAACAGAAGACCATTGAAGAACAGTCTGAAATTGTAGAAATACAAAGTGCTCACATATGGTAATAGGAGCTAATAAAATTAGAAGTAGAAATTAGAAATAAGGAGGTGGTCTTAAGGTTGTGGTCGATCAAAGTATCCTGCAGCATAAACAGAACTACTTATATACGCTTAATACTCGTGTGCTGACTGTCACTGTGTGCATTCACTGGCTGGCAAATCAGCAAAACTTGCCTGTGTTAGACAAAGAGACATGACTGTATGAGAGAAATGCACAGTACAAGTGGTCCACCGGGAATACCCTCCATGTGAACTCTCTCGTTTTTGAGTTCATTATTTCTGAACACACTCTACTCTGCTCCATCTCTCTGTACAAGCAGAAAACAACAGCTGGTACAATAACAATGTAGTTTTTATTCTTCTCTAACTGGAACAGGGGTCTGAAAGATTGCCTTTTGCTAGTCGACTTTAATATCTGTGGGTTTCTCTTATGTGCACTAGAACACTGCTCCCATTTGTATTCACTGCTCTAACAGCAGATTTGGTGAGCCTCCTAAATAACACGTCCCAGGTGCTTCAGGTTACAACCCTGTAATAGGAAGAGACAGAAGAAAATGACTGGTTTAAAGTGTGCATCACAGAGGCACAGCACTTGATTGCTTAATGAAACAGTGATGCGAGGGTTAGATAGATGGGATGGTGTTTGATTTATAGCAGTTTGCATAAACCATATCTTGAGAATTTGAAGAGGAGATGGTACACCTGATCCATTCGAATGTGTTCCAAATAAGAGAATGAATTAGATGTTTAAGAAGGTCAGATTCTTCTGGCTTTGGCAAGTCAGGTGATTGTATGAAAATGCTGTGGTATGCAGAGTGTCAATCAGCAGAGTATAGTAACCCCTCACCACTGAGTGGGGTCAAGTTCCATTCTTTCTGTACAGGTGAAACCTGCACTCGGGTAACAGGAGCTGACACAAAAGCTGCTGTTCTCTTCACTGGGTTACAGACGTATTCCTGTGAACCTTCACAAATTTGTAAGCACAGTCAAACTTTGAGCCTCTTTGAAACCGTCTATCTTGGAAATGGAGGTGAATAACCTCTCATTCAGAGGATGTTTCAGCTTTAATCTAATGTATTCACCCTGTGCGTTGAATGACTCATGGGAGAGGCATGTGTTTGTGTGTGGGCATGCTTGGGTAGCCAAAATAAATGTGCCAGAAAGGGTTCTTTGGAGCCATGCCATTGAACAGTGGTCACAGCCCTCCTCCTGCAGATCTACCTTCCTGCAGGTTTAATCAGCAACCCGAATTTAACACACCTTCTTCAGCTAATCAAACACTTCTGAAGCCATTGATTAGATGGAGTTAAAGCCTTCAGGCAGCATCAGAGTTTTCACCACTTTGGTTCAGATTACTTAAATTTTCAACAACAAACTAACCAAGACAAGGGTTTCCTGCATCCAAGCCAATGACAATATAGGAACCTGCATTTACTCAGGTATGCCATTAATGACTTTCAAAGACAAAATGTTCCATTATCAATTATATAGTCTTTGAGGTTCTAAATAATACAAATAAAGAGTTCACTGACAATCAAAAACTAAGACCTAATATTAAAAACACCCGAGTTGAAGTACAAAAGGTTCTCTTTTTAAGCATTTCATTAGTTCTTTATAGTCATTGTGATGCATAGCTTAAGTCTTCATTATTCAAAACTGGTCTTCCAGACTACACAGGTTAATGGAAGTGTGCCATGCCTCAAACAAAGGTTCCTGAGCACCTCAGAAAAAGAGTTATCAAAGCTCACCAGGCTGGAAAAAGTAATAAAATCATTTCTAGAGCTTCCCCTAATCTCTCTGAAAGCAGATGATATAAAAAGGGAGGGAATTCAGCACCACTGTTATGTTTCCAAACAAAAATTACTCCAAGACATTGTGAATAATATAAGAAGTCACAAAGAATCCCAGGTTAACATCTAAGGATAGACCTGAGATTCAGTGAATAATGTCAATGTTCCTGAGTTCTGAATCATGCAAACACTGACAAATTATGGTGCATAGGCCAGGATTGCTATTAAGCATGGGGGTGACAGTGTGGTTTGGGGCTGCTTTGATCTTTTGGGGTCAAGAACAATTTGCCAGTATTGAAATTCTGGACTACACCAGCAAATTCTAGAAAGTCAGTGTATCTGTCCATGGATTGAAAAAGAAGCCTACGTGTCATGCAACAAGATAACAACTTTATTTACCTTCTACACACAATCAAGTAAAGAAATGGTTAAAGCAGGACAATTAAACATACTGAAATGGCCAAGTCAATGTCCAGACATTAACACATTACAAATGTTGTTGGAGGATAAAGTAAATTCTAAGATAAGCAATATACGCAAGAAAGCACAATAAATTTATTTAGTTTTGTAGACGAAAAAATGCCAAAGTGCAGGATTGATCACCAGCTACAGGAAAGTTTTGTGTGAACTACTTTCTACTCAAGGGAATCACACTAGTTCCTGAAAGGAAGGGTGAAGATATTAAATGTTGGCTTCAGAAAAAAATGTATAAAATGTATAATAAATGTTCATATAGTAGAACACTTTGTGGTGGTATATTCACTATTTGTCCAAATGTTTGTGGACACCCCTTCTAATTAATGCATTCGGCATCCTTAAATTACACCACTTGTTGACATAGATGTGCATATACACACATACAGCTTGGCTAGCCCTTTTGGTGAAGTACTGCCAAAAGAAAAGGGCTTTTTGGAGCAGAGAAAGCTTTAAATGAACATACTGGCACCATGCCTAATGTCAAGCATGGTCTAGAGGGGTATAAGGCATTCCAGTATTGAGGTGTAGAGCAGTAGAGCTGTGCTGTAAGGATGGTGCTCCATCCAATACTTTTGGGATGAGTTGAGGAATATATATATATATATATATATAGGACTTCACTAATGTATATGTCATTGAATGAATTCAAGTCCTCACAGCAGTTCTTTAAAATCTAACAGAAAGCCTTCACTGGACAGTAGAGACAGTGTTAGAGTTATGTCCCAAACCTTTGTCCATACAGTGTTTCTCCAAGAGGCTTCAACATTGAAGCTTTGCATTCACTAAAGAAGTCTGGAGAACCCCCTTTGTAAAAGGACCAAATGCCCCAGAACCATTTGAGGTCCTTAATTTTAAAGAATATTGTATGAAGAAGAAGAGGTCATGAATGTATTCATACCTGCTCTGGTCCTTGGAAGCATATCCGGCACACAGGTGTTCCCTCAGCGTAACTGATGAAGGAGAAGCGTTCGTCCCGTCTGTCTTTGGAGAACTCCTCAGCTGCTGGGGCCCTCTGTGTCTCTGTCCCCACAGGGCACTCTGTTGAGGGGACACTCCAGTGCTGGAGCCGGAAGCTGGTGTTGTTGTTGTTTGCGGCACATGAGCACGGGTTGCCTTCACTTTCACAATGTGTGGCTGCTGGTCCGCTCATGGGGCTGAGCACAGGAGGCGTCTGTGAAGCCTGTGTGGCCTGCGGGACCTGTGAGGCCTGTGGCCTGAGCAGTAGCACCTTCAGGTCACTGAAAAGAACACAGCAGCGTCCCTTCAGCATGCCGGGCGGGAACACAGCATCCACCTCCTGAGTGTGAAATGTTTGGAACAAGCTGGCCAATGACACTGATGACTGTCACTTCTTGAAGAAACTTTGTACTACAGCCTGAAGACTGTATGAAGATGTATCTTCAAGTATTCCTTTAAATAGCTGCAGAATTACTGGTCAGTCCTTCACTCTTGGCTTCATCGCTGAAAGGTTCATGGTCCCTCAGATCCACACACAATGCATATGACTTATGACTGATATTCATCCCCAGATATGGATTGCAAGAATGTAAGCAGGTGTCAGAAGCCATGGGAGTCAGTCGACTAATGAAGCAGTGCTATGAAGCAAGGAACAGGAGCGACTCTCCAGGCACCTGTCTTGGTCCTGCAAATGATGGCATAGTAAGACAATACTCTGACCTATGTAAGAAGAACTGTGTCAAACAGAATGTCATATTCTTAGGTTTTCAGTAACAGAAGCATGCTATGAAGCAGAAGGATCCGTTCAGCTTCAGCTCCACTCCACTCCACTCCACTCATGCTTCTCAAGTGTCCAGCATGTTCACCTAGTTTCCAGCACTTCTGCAGACTTGATTTCCTCTTGCTGCATCTTCATCACACACTTGAATGAGTACCTTCAGACTGTTGTTTCAGACTTCCATCTCATCCTGCTGCCTGCCTGCAGCACAGTCTCTGCCCATCCCTGCCACTCCACCACTCCAGAAGAGATAAGGGGTCTAATCCGAGCAGGGGCTGCAGGCTTAGATTTCCCGGTCAGGTTTTGTTAGGCAGGACTGCTGCTGTCGCTGTCTCTGCTGTTCTGGCTGGCTCTGCGGTTTCAGCACCACGCTTGCTGGGACAGCTCCCCAGCAGCAGCAGTGACGCTTCTCAGCTCCTCCTCTCAGCCGCCTGCAGGAGCTCATCTCCCTGTATGAACATTAACCTCTCAGCTCCTCCTCTCAGCCGCCTGCAGGAGCTCATCTCCCTGTATGAACATTAACCTCTCCAGTTCACCTTCCTGCTTGTTACTGAGATCACTCAGCCTCTCAACTGCTGCTTTCTCTCAATGAAACTTGGGCTTCATCAGTTTCCAAAGTCTAAAAACAGCTGTTTTCAACCTGAAACCTTTTTTATTAATGTATGACTTGGTATGACTTGATTTTTTTGGCGTGTGTTTGTTTTAAACTAAGACAAATAATACTTTATTTACTAAACCAGCTGGATAAAAATCAGATTACAATAGATTGCAATAGTAATAATATATGTAAGAGTATATGTAACAGAAATAGTACAGAGATAACTAAATTACAAATGAATGAAGGTTGTGTGGATTGATGTATGAGTCAGTTGGTAAATGGCTCTGTAGATGGATGGATGGATGGATGGATGAATGGATTTGATGAATGAATGAATGAATGAATGAATGAACAAATGAATGGATGGATGGATGGATGGATGAAGTGTGGATTTGATGAATGAAAGAATGAATGAATGAATGAATTAACGAATGAATGAATGGATGGAATATGGATGTGAGGTTTGATGAATGAATGAATGAATGAATAAATGAATGAATGAATTTTGATTGTGAGGATTATTGACTGAATGAATGAATGAATGTGAAGATTATTGAATGAATTATTGAATGAATGAATTATGGATGTGAGAATTATTGAATGAATGAATGAATGAATGAATGAATGAATGATGGATGGATGTGAAGATAATGAATGAATGAATGAATGAATGAATGAATGAATGAGTTGACTGGCAAATGGATGTGTGCATGAATAAATGAATGAATGGATGAACCAGTGGGTGGATGATCAATGTATTCATAAATAGTAGTGTATATCAAAAATTCATTTTTTCCTCAAAATTTTATTTAAAAAATAATATGTAACATATTTTTCATTAATTAAATTCAAACTGATATATTTCATTTTTTTCCAGATTTTGTTTTAATTTGCAATTTAGTTAAACCTGAATTTAAATATTGTGATAATGTGAGATTGTGATTTTCTGATTGTGATAAGCCATCCTGATCAATAGGGGAAAAGCTATGAAATATGCCACTTTACATGTAATGAATATAAAATCTGACTCTAACTTTTTATATGAAATAATGAATAATATTAATAATATAATAATATTTTTCACAATATTTTAATTTTCTGAGATGTACTAGTAGAAGAATGAATGGATGGATGGACATAACAAAGACATACATGAATGAATGAATGAATGAATGAATGAATGAATGAATGAATGAATGAGTTGACTGGCAAATGGATGTGTGCATGAATAAATGAATGAATGGATGAACCAGTGGGTGGATGATCAATGTATTCATAAATAGTAGTGTATATCAAAAATTCATTTTTTCCTCAAAATTTTATTTAAAAAATAATATGTAACATATTTTTCATTAATTAAATTCAAACTGATATATTTCATTTTTTTCCAGATTTTGTTTTAATTTGCAATTTAGTTAAACCTGAATTTAAATATTGTGATAATGTGAGATTGTGATTTTCTGATTGTGATAAGCCATCCTGATCAATAGGGGAAAAGCTATGAAATATGCCACTTTACATGTAATGAATATAAAATCTGACTCTAACTTTTTATATGAAATAATGAATAATATTAATAATATAATAATATTTTTCACAATATTTTAATTTTCTGAGATGTACTAGTAGAAGAATGAATGGATGGATGGACATAACAAAGACATACATGAATGAATGAATGAATGAATGAATGAATGAATGAATGAATGAATGAATATGCATGCCCCTAATACATTCATTGCACAATTTCTTACCAAGTACTATGTATATGTATCATCATGTAGAGAAAAGTTATAACTTTATGTGAGTACCTAGAATTTGCTTGATGTGTTTACAACAATTTACATTGTATGTGGTGTGCTGGAGATGAATAATTGCTGTTGAATGATTGAATATGAATGATTTCTGATGAATAAAATAGACACTATTTTTCCTTTCAGGTACTGGTGACTAATGGAGTGTGAGGATTGTGATTTAGGGCAGAGTTTTTTCAACCAGTGGGCCATGAAGCACTGTCTAGTGATCAACAGGCCCATTCTCAGAGGCAGGCAGTAGTTCATAGTTGGCTGGTAATGGTACTTTAAATCATAAAAGTCAAAGATTAGTTTAAGTAAAAATTGAGAAGTCAATCATGTTCAAACTAAAAACATTGAACATAGAATAGAAAATGCAAAAAGAATAATATTGTAGAAGTGACACAAGGCAAATTAAATATCCTCAGTTTGAGACAACAGCTGCAGGCACCTGATGCAGACAATCAGCAAAGCAGAGATGTAGAAATTTGGGATAATAAAGTCCATATATTCTGCCTAGATGTATGAGCTGATATTAGCAATGCATCTTTCCTGCACATTTTTGTAGGATTTGACACAGATGTTTTGATAAAGCTATGCTATTTGTAAGCTATTTTTCAGGCTCTAATTCTAATTTTCACTGTCACAGAAATGTATTGACTGTTATGCTTTCTATTTATAAACAGGGGGTTTTAGTTATATATAAGAAAAGGTCGAGAACCCCCAATTTAGGGTATTTGTGGTATTTGAAGGTTATTTGGGTTTTTAAGTGATAGATTATTACAAATAACAGCATAATGTATATCAAATGGTGTATGTAGTTTTAAGTATTAAATGTGGTCAAGAGAAAGACGTTGTCATGTATTGTGTTATACAGTTAGTGGTTAATCCAGTTAGTGGTTATACAGGGAGTGGTACACACTTAGTGGTTGTACAGTTTCTGGTAATAAAGTTGGTGGTTATACAGTTTCTGGTTAAACAGTTAGTGGAAATACAGTTTCTGGTTGGATGGTTAGTGGTTTTACAGTTTCTGGTTATATAGTTAGTGGTTATACAATTTCTGGTTATATAGTTGGTGGTTATATAGTTTGTGGTTGTATAGTTTCTTGTTAAATAGTTTCTGGTTATACAGTTAGTGGTTATATATTTAGTGGTTTTACATTTAGTGGCTATATAGTTTGTGGTTATACAGTTAGTGGTTATAAAGGTTTTGGTTATATAGTTTATAATTATATAGTTTATGGTTATATAGTTTGTGGTTATATAGTTTATTGTTATAGTTTGTGGTTATATCGTTTGTTGTTATATAGTTTATGGTTATATAATTTGTGGTTATATAGTTTATTGTTATAGTTTGTGCTTATATAGTTTATGGTTATATAGTTTGAGGTTATATAGTTTATTGTTATAGTTTGTGGTTATATAGTTTGATGTTATATAGTTTGTGGTTATATAGTTTATTGTTATAGTTTGTGGTTATATAGTTTATGGTTATAGTTTATTGTTATAGTTTGTGGTTATATAGTTTGTGGTTATATAGTTTGTTTTTATATAGTTTATTGTTATAGTTTGTGGTTATGTATTTTGTTGTTATATAGTTTGTGGTTATATAGTTTATTGTTATAGTTTGTGGTTATATATTTTATGGTTATATAGTTTGTTTATAAAGTGTAGGCCGCTGATTTGACGTCACGTCCTCTGAGCGTCATTTCCGGCTGCGACGCGCTGAAGTTTGAAGCTGGTCGGTTTAATCTGCTGGTTAAACATTAAAACTCACTTCATTCAATTCAAATTTAATTCTCTTTAACACCAAACGTACCGGATTACCGCACAGACACAGTTACATTGCAGCGCTACACTGATCCTCGTTTACGGAGCCGATGTAAACAAACCATCCCACAGTCCTCTAGACTTTACACCTGCAGAACCAACACAGAGAACAGCCCGCCCAACACAGAAAACCAACTCAACACAGAGAACAACCTGCTCAACACAGAGAACCCGCTCCAGACAGAGAACCAACTCAACACAGAGAACAACCTGCTTAACACAGAGAAACTGCTCAAAACAGAGAACCAACTCAACACAGAGAACAACCTGCTCAACACAGAGAACCTACTCAACACCTAGAACTGCTCAAAACAGAGAACCAGCTCAACACAACCTGCTCAACCCACAAAACCAACTCAACACAGAGAACCAACCCAAGGTAGAGAACAACCTGCTCAACAGAGAACCAGTTCAACACAGAGAACAACCTGCTCAACACAGAGAACATCCTACTCAACACAGAGCCCAACCGGCTCAACACAGGGAACCACCAGTTCAAGACACAGAGAACACAGCTTATTTTCTTTTAAACTAAGCTCAATGTGTTCAGCCGACTGAGCTACAGCCTGTGCAGACTGAAGTTAGGTATCATCTGGAGTCCCTGTTATTCCAGCAGGTATGTCCAGTAATCTGACCCCTGAACAGCAGAAGAAAATCGAGGAGAACAGACTGAGGGCCCTTGCAAAAAGGGCAGAGAGGCTTGCACAGGGGAATCTACAGCCTCTGCCTGCTCAGCAGCAGCATGCTTCAACATCCCTGGCCTGCCCAACAACAGGACCACCAAAAAAGTACACACCACCTCATCCTTTATCCCGAGAAAAGCCCTCAGCACGCAGCACAGTCACTGCGAGACAGGTATCAAAAAGCTGTGACCTTATTGTAGAAGTGAGTTATGTTCACTGAGTGCTTCCATCATATTAGAAGCTCATCAGTATGAATTACATATTTTATTGCTTTTCATTTTGAAGCTTGTTTATTGGTCCATTTATTTAGAAATTTTGAGAAAGTGAGAACAGTAAAATGGAGATACAAGGTATTTGTATGACATGTTTGATTTCCCTGCAGTACAAATCCAGCTAGATGTAGTGCCAGTTGTGTATATTTTGTAGATGATAATTAATTTGCAAATATTGTACAAATAAATGTGGTATTGGCATCAGCTCAGATTTCTAAATCAGTGCATCCTTGATTTACACAAGTGTGTGCTGTCTTCTCTTTCTTTTAGATCCAAGTCATAGATCCCCTTCCCATCCCCAAAAGACACTTTCTAACAAATGAGTCTCAGACTGTGTGTCCTTCTACAAGTTTCATCCCTCCTGAGACCAAACCTGACACATCGAAAGCAAATTTTAAGACCAGCAGTTTCTATGGACAGAACCCTCTCTCTGAGAAGACGACACCTAAACCACCAGACACAGTCTCTGCTGGACCTGCTAAGAAACCAGCTGTGTGTGTGAGAGGGAAATGTGTGCCCCATGCGGAGGAGCGTTTTAGAGTAGAAGTCAGCTACCATGCAGAGCTCATTGCAGTGTTCAAAAACATACCGTCCAGAAACTACGGTAAGGAAGTTTCTTCTACTGATGGAAGGGTTAGAGGGGAGAGGATAAATTGTCCTGCAGTAAAAAAGCAGGTGGTGTTTCTAATATTTTGTACACTCAACATATGCTTCTCTAATCTTCTTTTATTGGCTGGTTCATAGATACAACTTAATTTTATCGACATGCTGTGGTTCCGTAACAAACTCATTCCAGAAATGCCACTTCTGTTACAGACCCGGCCACGAAGATGTGGAACTTTAGCCTTGAGGACTATAAGCTCTTAAGTAGGTCTTTATTTATTGCACTCTACAAAAATCACATTTGTCTACTTCATAATCATCCCACAGAAAAGATTTAAGCAGCATATTATTATGTATCATTATTTCATTTCTTGAAGCATTGTGATACTAGTGTGTAACAAGAGGTTCATGATGCTATACGGTGCATTGGTTGTGTGTGTGTTTTTCTCTTCTCTCAGTGGAGGAAGCAGCAGGCATTCCCTCTGTATCTCTAAAATGTTTGGAAGGAATGGAGGGACTGGACCTCTCTGCCTCTAGCAGCCGCCCAAGAGACGCTGCAGCCCTGGCTGCCCTGATGAAGCTTTGCCAAGGCTGGCAGAAGCCTGGGGCCACTGTGAAGGGCAAATGCACTCTCATCTCCCGCTCTCGCCTGGAAGTAGATATCGGATATCACGCAGATGTCATAGGTATCTTCAAACAGATGCCTTCAAAGAACTATGGTAAGTTTCAGTTTTGTTTTGTTTGTACAAATCTATAGTATACAGTTCTGCAATTGTAGATGTTGTATGTTCACAGATTTTGAGCCAGACTAAGAATTGTTTGAGATGGTTTAGAAACCAGGCTAATTACACTTGTTAATTAATGGTTTCTGTTCTATTAAACTGTTTGCATATAAATACTTGCATAACGTGAATCCAGTTTAATGAATGAATTAACTTTTCTTTGTTTTTCTTTTACTATAGATATGAAAACAAGAAAATGGAGTTTCCTACTTGAGGATTATGGGCAACTTAGTAAGTATTTGAGGTCTTAAACAGTAAAAATAAAACTGTTTATAAAGCCACAAATGCAATTGCTAAGGTACTTATTAGATCAGTATTTTTATACTTTAATGAAATCAAAACTTTCTTAATACCTTTACATAAACCACCATGTTCTGAATTTAAAGTCAGAAACTTTATACTGATATGACTTGACAAGTTGTTTATGTTTCCAGAAGCATGGCCAACAAAACATTTACGCAAAGTTATATAACAAGGGAACAACATTACAGAAGTGTTGTCTTTAGAGCTTAAATGAACACGTGGAGTTTAAACGAGCTGTGTTCACCACCCCTGTAATGTAGATGTTCTGTAATTTTTTGTGGCTCCTCTTAATGATCTCTGAACAGTGGAGGCTCTAAACAACATTTCGGCTGTGGAGATTGAACCACTACCACGCGCTGTGCTGCAGGCTTTCTCCTCCCAGTTTGAGAAAAGCCATTCTAAAGCTGCAGAGGTCCCTGAGGCTGATCTCTCAGGTGTCGACCCCACACTGACCCGCAGCCTTATGCCTTTCCAGCTGTACGGTGTTAAGTAGGTGCCATTCACTTTCAGCTGAAATCATTGTTTATAATCTTTATATTCATATTCAGTAACATTCATACTTTATTATACATTCATAAATTTGTGATTTATAAACCGTGCATTTGGAATGATTTATTTTTTGCGCAGCTTTGCTGTGTCCAGAGAAGGCCGTCTGCTGCTTGCTGATGATATGGGCCTTGGGAAGACTGTGCAGGCCATCTGTATTGCAGCATACTACAGAAAAGAATGGCCACTTCTGATAGTCACCCCATCTTCTGTACGATTCACTTGGGCAGAAGTAAGAGGCTTTCTAATACTGTCCACAAAATATGTGGCTTAAGTTGGCACTGTCATGCAGAAAACAGCCTACTTAAGCTCTGGAAAATTAAATTTGTCAAACATTTGAGAGAAGTACCCTATTCTATTGAAGCATGGTAGATTAAGGTTATTTGAATATCCACTTTTGTTCTTCCTTATTCTGTTCTGTCAGGCATTTCGTCGTTGGTTACCCTCGGTTGCACCGGATCGTATAAATGTGGTGGTAAAGGGAAAAGACAGTCTTCGCTCTGGTCTTGTCAACATCATCAGCTACGACCTGCTCAGCAAGATGGACAAGCAGAATTTAGCCAGTCCCTTTGGAGTGCTCATTATGGTACACTACCCTGTCTAGCTGTAGGCATACGCACTGCCTATTCAGGAGAGATGAAGTTAAATGTGGCTCAGGGAAGAAAAAGTGCTTGATGAGGCTGTAGATTTTTTTTGTGGCTGAGATGGAATGGAATACAGCTCACCCGTGTAATGCTTATTTGGATAGCCACTTATACTTAATATTTCATGTCAATAGTTTAAATGTCAGTCACTGCTGAGGCACACTTAAAGCAATAGTTCCTGTAGCCAGGGGTCCAAAGAGCATAATTGGCCTCGCTTGACCCCCCACTGTAGGTGTCTGTTAGTGGATATTACAGAATTGGCAGTTAGCATTCTCACATTCAACTGTCCAATGATGTTGTCTTGGCAGCAGTTAAAAAAAAGATATATTATTGGAGGGAACACATGTTGGTGTAATGGCTAGTGACAAAATTGGGAGCAGATTTGCATATTTTTCCCTTCAAAATCAAAATCACCAAGACACATTTGATATGCAAATGGATTCTTTATTTTTTTACACTGGAACTAAGAGGCTAATGTAATCTTATGGCCACTCACTGGCATTGTGCAAACTGGATGCATCCATTCTTACACATTTGCTTCACAACCACTCAAGTATCTCAGATAGACTTGCTTATATGATTCAAGTCTGCTTGACATAGTGCTATGTATGGCAGTGGACAACGTTATTTTATTGAATTAGATAACTTTTAAATGTAGATATCACTGGTCTTTATGTAGTAAACATCAGATCTGTCTTGGCTGATGGAAGATGAAAGCTGTAAACTGGACAATTTATATGTCCTCTGTATGGACAGAAGAATTGGGACACCTGTTCATTCATTGTAACTTTGAGAATCAATAATATTAAAAAAGATTATTATATACTGTTTTTGTTGGATTAACTGTCACTACTGTCCGGTGAAGGCTTTCTACTACATTTTGGAGCATTGCTGTGAAGATTTGATTGCATTTAGTGACGTTGGATGATCATGATGTTGGATGATCATCAACCCACTTATACTGAAC
Source organism: Acestrorhynchus altus (assembly GCA_034509495.1). Taxonomy (NCBI): domain Eukaryota; kingdom Metazoa; phylum Chordata; class Actinopteri; order Characiformes; family Acestrorhynchidae; genus Acestrorhynchus; species Acestrorhynchus altus. Next base: position 27,870,534 of record CM067509.1, read on the forward strand.
TCCAAATGTTTGGGTGGCGCACCATCATCCCAGAGATCACAGTTCCACTTCTCCACAGCTCAATGTTGGAGGGCTTTATATCTCTCTATACACATCTGACATTAATTAGGCCTGGTGCCAATTGGTTCATGTTTAAATTCTCCAGAGAGTCCTGTTTTATTGTCAGTACTTCTCTAAAGGGGCTAGATAAGCTGTGTGCGCATTTTGACATCTGTGTCAGCAATGAGTGCAACATAAAGTAGCTGAACACATTGATTACAAGGGGTGTCCAAAATATTTGCATTTGTAATGTATATTTATAAATATATTTATATATACATTTTAAGGAGTTGCATGTATGTTCCATGACCTCTTTGAGTTTAATGTGTTTGTATACATGTAGGATGAGTCCCACTTCTTGAAGAACATCAAAACGGCCCGCTGCAGGGCTGCTCTCCCTCTACTGAAGGTTTGATACATTCTTTCATTATCTCTAGGCTCCAGCAAAGCCAGATACAAACATACATTTAATCTACACTGACTCAAAACAATTTAGGAATGTTTGGTCAGGGTGTGTTGCTCTATAGCTGCATTTAAACTGCTAAAATTATTTATTTTTGTCATATTTGTATATTTCATTAATGAAATTTGTGTTATATTTACTTGGGTATGGGTAACTTGCATTATGAAGGTTAAGTTAAGAAACTAAATTGAGGAAAATGCAGATATTTTGGCACAGGAGCTCTACTACTTGCAAAGTAGTTATCAGTTTGGTCAAATATAAATGTATTCCTGAGGCAAATAATGATTTTGTAAGTAATTATGTGCTATTGCTGTTTGTATTCCAATAGCATTGTGCATCCCTAGATTTACTATGTTATCCTGGTGTTTCTGTATAACTGAAGTATTTTTGTCCTTCATTGTGTGAATGTGGCAGGCAGCTAAGAGAGTGGTCCTGCTGTCCGGAACTCCTGCCATGTCTCGTCCAGCTGAGCTCTACACTCAGATCCTGGCTGTGAGGCCCATACTCTTCCCTCGTTTCCATGAGTTCGGGGTGAGATACTGTGATGCTAAGCAGGTACTGGATCCCTTAAATTCTTAATGGCTTTATCGTTTAAGTGAGATTTCCCTTCTGCACTATGTTCAGCTACAATTATGTGAACATAACCATGAATAATGCTTTTGAACCTTTCCCCCTTATTCTCTCTTTCTCTCTGCCTTTCTGCAGCTCCCCTGGGGTTGGGACTACTCTGGCTCCTCTAACTTGACTGAGTTGAAGCTTCTGTTGGAGGAATCGCTGATGTTGAGGCGGCTCAAGTCCGAAGTGCTCTCGCAGCTTCCTGCAAAGCAGCGCAAGGTGGTTACTGTGACTACAGATGGTATCAATGCCCGCACCAAGGCTGCTCTCTCTGCCGCAGCCAAAGAGCTGGCCAGTGGACGCCACAATGTAAGTGCATCTTAGATGAGAATCAGAGATACAAGCAGCTATTTAGTGCTTTAAATATTGAGAAGTTTTATAAAAATGTCACCGGACACCAGGACCATAGTTATTGTGTTGTTTTCTGCATTTTAATGCATCAAAGACTGGATCTATTAAATGTTTTAATATATTAAACTTTAGCCAAAATATTGCAAACGTGTGTCTTTTTCTATAGAAGATGCAGGAAAAAGAAGCTCTACTGGTCTTCTTTAATCATACAGCAGAGGCCAAAATAAGACCCATAATGTGAGTATGGCATGACTTCACCTTTCATTTTTGGATTATTCATACATTGAACATGGAATATTGTCTTATTCATACTGGGCAACAAGGTAGTAAAGTGCCCCAATGCTATTGGAAATAAGGTTGGATCATTGGGTGAACTTGTCCATGAGTTATGAATATTACTCTATGATGTCTTCTCTAAGGGAGTACATATTAGATATGCTGGAGTGCGGAAGAGAGAAGTTTCTGGTGTTCGCACATCACAAAAGGGTCCTGGACAGCATAACCAAAGAGCTCTCTGATAAGGTAAGACTGGTATGCTGGTATTCCAGAGAATAAGTCACTAAACAAGCAGAGTAAATTCTGTTATACTCTTCACTGACCTTGGAAATATTGGAGCATCTGAGAGGTGAATGTGAGAAGAAAGAAGCACAGTAGAGTATGCTTAAGTAAAATCTACATTTTTGGATTATCTGTCAATCTCTGATTTGACTAGAAATGACGGGTGGTCGCTGGTCTCTGAGTACTTCACAGGGTGTTGTTGAAATGTTCCTGAACATTGTTTTGTATTGATTCTTTGTGTGTTTTCTTCCACCCACAGGGGGTCAGTTATATCCGCATCGATGGATCCACACCATCAGCTGAGAGGCAGCAGTTGTGTGAGAGGTTCCAGTTCTCCCAGCAGAGCTGTGTAGCTGTGCTCTCCATCACTGCTGCAAACATGGGTCTGACCCTGCATGCTGCAGACCTTGTGGTGTTTGCAGAGCTTTTCTGGAACCCAGGGGTTAGTGTGCATCTACAGCAAGCAGGCGTGGCAAATCCAAGTCCAGAAGGTTCTTGAACTAGATTTGCCACCTCTGACAGCCATTTGAGACAGAGTCATGGTTGGGGTACTATGAATGATTAATTAGTATCTGATGTCCATTCCATTAATTGGAAATTCCAATTACACTAGTGCTTTTGGTCAAATTATTATGCTTTGGGGAACCCAGATCTGCTTCTTAACTGAGTACATCAGTTGCCCTGTCACATAACATGCGCAAATATGCTGGTTCAATATGGAGCTTCAATACTTGTTAATGCATCATTTTATTGTGTATTTTTATATATCTATTTTGTTTGCAGATATTAATCCAAGCAGAAGACAGAGTACATCGCATTGGTCAAACCAGCTGTGTGGATATTCACTATCTGGTAGCCAAAGGAACGGCTGATGACTACCTCTGGTAACTAAGCTCTGTGTTTGTTAGAACACAGATAATGTTTCACTTTCTTCATTAGTTTTGACTCTACCATACTCTTGACTTTTTTTGTCTACAGGCCCATGATCCAAGAGAAGATGAATGTTTTGGAACAAGTTGGCCTTTCAGAATCCAATATTTCAGACAATGCAGAGTGTGCCAGTTTCCACAGCAAGGTTAGACAAAACCTTTCTAACTTTCTGATTCAACAAAGGAACAAAAACCATAAAGAAACTCTCAGTTTAGTATATAAACTATCTGCAGTAACTGGAAACTGTAATCATAGCTCTAATTATAGATATCACAGCATACAAATATCATGATTTCTTCTAAGATTACATCCTCACAGCCAATATTCCAGCTGTTAGGATGAGGACAAACCCTGTCAGTTTAGCATTTAACTCTGGCCTTAACATTTTGTGTGCACAAATTTGATTTGACATGAAGATGTATGCAGGCTTCCAACCTAACATACCAATGTAGTGACACAGTTGTGACCTGAATGTGCTACAGGCAATAGTGTGTGACATTTGTAAATAATGTTTTATAAATCATTTCTAAAAAGCCGAGAACAGCTCTTAAAGGCGCTGTGCATGATTTCAGTTTGTTATACTTTTAGTAAAATTCACTGAAACGTTTGCTAGCATTTTGGTCTGTTTTCACACTAGAAAATGCCTGGTGTTCGTACTCAGCCTTGGCTTTGTAAATGGGAAAAAAGCAGCTTGGCCCAAGCCACACTGCACTAGTTAAGCCAATCAGCAACAAAGGCATATGTGCTCATGCACAAGATGGTGGAAGGAGAGAATGTTTATTTAGCAAATGCTACATGATCAATTATATGCATTGTATACATACCCACAAGATGGCCGAGAAATGGACAAAAAGGAAAAGTTAAGACCAACAAAAGCAGTACAAAAAGATCTTGGATCAGGTGAGGACATGTGTAAACATGTGAGGTGTTTGGGAGGGGGAGAGACCTGCAAACTCTGAAAGACATGAAAAGGGGTCAGGATGTTGTTCTGTTCCTGCTCTATAGGAGGGGTTTTTTTTTACTGTTTGCAGATGTTTGTGATGGATAATCCCAACTGTTTTGCTTATCAGTAGCAATTGTGGCAACTAACCAAAAACATAGGTAGCTAATCAGATCTACGAAGACCTAAGATCATAGTTAGATCTAAAAAGATGTTTGTTAGCACACGGCAATTATTTGGATTCATGATTCAAAAATGTTATGCTAGGTAATATTATTTGGGTGAGCTAGCAAACTAGTGGTCCTATTGACGAGGTAGGAAGCTTTGTGGACCAAGCCCGCCAGCTGGTGCTGTTACTTGGGTAGGAAGTGATGTACACCAAGTCCATTAATTTGAGTGGTGCTATCGCTGGCGAAGGACTAAATGTGGGTTGAGTCTGCTAATGTAAGCCAGTGGTGCGATCACTAGGGATAGGTACAACCTTCCATGATAGCTTAGCTGATATGAAGGTTCTGTCTTCTCATTAGTCACTGAAATTGTGTTGGAATAATATGAACCAAAAATGTATTAGTTTTACTCCATTTTTACTTGATGTGTTTGTTTGCTCTTTTAGTCTGCAGGCCTGGTGTCATTACCAGAGCAATGCACAGGCATGAATTTAGGCAGAGGTTCTGAAGGAGCACTGAAAGGAGGAGTGTGCTTATGCTGCTGTTGAATTCCAGTATCACCATTTGTTCAACTGTTGTTCTTCAGAATCTTGCACAGAGCCTTTAAGAACAAATTTACAAGAAATGTCTTGTAAATGATGCCCCATATTCTTTCATTCCTTTCTAAGGACCCCAAGCAGAAGACAATCACTGAGATGTTTCAGAGGTCATTCTCAGAGGAGGATATGGATGAATCTGTGCTGCTGGAGGCTATGAATGACTGGGAGGACACAGAGCACACAAGTACTGTCCCCCAGGAAAATCACTTCTCTGAGAGCCCCAGCAAGAAAAGGCGCATTGAAGACTACTTCAGCAGATAATCAACAATATTGACGGGGGAAGAAAACTTTAATTATTTCATTACAATAACAGATAATAACATAGCATAACATACAATAACATAGCAGACACCCAGAGTTGATTGACCTCATCATTTCAAGCAGAATGTAAATGAATGTAAAATTTTTTTTTTTTTTTTGGATATCATGAGAAAAGTGCAGGAGCATCTGTTTGGTCCCTGTGATTTAAAGGTGAGACTTGTATCATTTATGACTTTGTATACAAGTAATAAAGCTCTGCTAAATTAGTCTGTTTACAGGTTATCCCCTGGAATAGAAAATTCATATTTCATATTGTTACCAATTTTTTAGAGCCATGGTAGTGGTAGGTATATGGAATCCCCCCCCCCCAGGGGGTCACAATGTACTTCTAGGGGGGTCGCCAACTCCTAGACTCCTAACACTGCACTCTCCTACCTGTGTAACATATTCAAATGTAAGTCACTCTGAATCAGAGTTTCAGACAACTGCTGTAAATGTAGATGAGAATTCAGTTAGAAATATGGCTCTTCATAACTGCAGTCCTCCATCCTCCCTTAAGTGGGTGTTTGTTGCCCTAAAATGAATGAGGGGAAAATCAAATCAATAGTGAATTTATGAAACTTACCTTTAAGTATGTCAATACTTAAATTGCTACCAACATTTATTGCTACAAACAGCTTTATACAGTTTGACCTGGTACATTAAACTAGACCTCCTAAATAATACTAAAACTGATACATATTAATCAGGCACTTTAAAAGTAAATGTTATGGTTAACATGGGATCAGCAGTAAGCTCGATATTTTTCACTGATATTAGATTAAGGAAGCAAACAGCACTGCAGTTTATCTCTAAAGCCTAAACCAGGAGTAACATGCTTTCAGTGGAAAGCCTCTGCTCAAACTGAATCCAGGTCATGAGCCTAGTCTTTGGTTAAGAAGTGAACATGACTGCTTTTCCTCAGCGTAACAGTAATGGATACATAGTAGACCGTGATGCCTGTTCTATCATGTAACAATCATCATTATGCCTCGGTACTTTTGGGAAACCAAGCGCAGATCTATTTCTAAGACTCGGGTGACAGTGAGACACAGACCTCTATTACCACTCCTGGGAGTGGACGTCTCTCATGCTTCCCTTTGTTCTGATGAGTCCGTGGTTAACTCAGGAGACACATATCAGTTTATTTATTTATTTATTCTGTTAAAAAGGTTTCATATCAGTGTTTTTCAGTCCATTAATGACTGTTAAACATGTTAAATGAGGAAGTTTTGTTAATTTTTATTACCAGTACAAACAGGATAAAACGTTTTACTTATTCCCTCATTTGACATACCTTCGGTGTCTGGCTCACTCTGGTCCCTTGACTCTCTAAACGAGGGTGATCTTGAAGTCTGGAGGTTCCTCAGCTCTGCAAAGCTCTCTTCTGCTTCTAGTGAATGGACAGTTTTACAATGTTACATCTCCATTAGAATTTGAATTAGGAGTTACTTGAGGATTAGTTCTCAATTTGAAGGCATCATAGGCATCATCATGCTTCCCACAAAGAGGTTATTCACAGAAAATGACCTTAATGCATAAACTCTAAAAATTAAAGTCAGGCCTATTTAAAATGAAGTAATTCATTATAAAGCATTTTGAGGTAACTAACTTTAATCAAACATTCTCTGTTAGTAAACAAGCTACAGCTAAAACTAATACATGTATTTAGGGTGGCCCTACAGTCTAACTGCTGCTGATCAAGTGTGAGGCGATCTTAAATTCAAACTCCAGCAAAAGGTCAGTGTTCCACTGACAACAGCTTCCCAATTTGAATAACTTTTGACTAAACTTAATTGAGTTATCTCCAAAATGCTCTGTAATTTGTATCATTTAATGATGGCCTGAATGTAAAGTGTATTGCCAACAAGAAATAATGACCACTTAAGAAATTACCTAATGGAAAATGATCACCATTTTCTGCACTGTTGACCTCTGACTCTGAGGTAATCTCTCCAAAGATAAAATGTATTTTTTCCTGTGCGTGTTGTGCGCTGGATGAACCGTGGACGGCATTCTCTAGGATGTCTTTAGCAAAGCGGGCTCTCAGGGACCCCGGTGCGGTCTCTTTTGCCTTATTGGGGTCGGTAGGTCCCATCATGGCCCTCCATTCCCCGACTGCATTTTCCTTCGTCAGAATCAGCATTGTGCATGGACCACTGAGGGAAAGACAGAGACATATACAGCACATCCTCTATATAAGTGGATCAGTTCTATGATTAGTTCTATTTCATCCTTGTGTACATTTAATTACATGCATGCAACTAGCATTGAGAGCTGACCAGGTTAATGTAGGGCTCTGTATAGTGGGCATAGTTGTAACGTTCATATAACACCCTCCGAAGAGAACCAGTTGGAGTACACCATATGCCCCACTATATATGCTAATTACAGTTCTTAAGATCCATACTAACTTTGTCTTAAAAAGATCTGACTGAAAATCTCATCAGGGCTGATAATAATCAAACTAGCTTCAGAGGAATTCAAATGAGCCACAAAGATCACGTGATGTCTAAGAAAGACCCAGCACATGCAGCGCCGTCCAGGCCCTTAGGCTAGCAGCCACTTGCACACATTCGGTAGATGAGTACATCTGAAGTGGCTGAATTCACAAGTACAATATGATGAAACCAAACCACAAGGAGCAGGTGGACTCTAGCTGACAGCAAACATTAAAGGAACGTTTAGCTGTGTTTTAGGCAGGGTAGAGTGTAATGTTACAGAAATAATGTTCCAGAAACATGACATGAGGGTTTGCATCACATTGCTGTTATTTCATCTGCAACACTCCTTAAACAAAAGCTTAAAAAAAAGCTAACAGCCCATATTCAACTGTGAGAATAAAGAAGGGCGTGTGACACGCCTGACACATAAAATACCATTTGTTCTTTATCCAAAAATTTGATCTATGCATTGGGAGACATAAACAGCACTAATTCATATATATATATATATATATATATGTTATAAACATAGATATGTTTTTTTTTATTCAAAACATTTCCATCAATTACCTACAAATAAACATAAACAGTTACATTTAAAATAGGTTAAACATAAAGTTAAATAAAAAAAATCTAGCTGAGCGACCTTCAGACCAGGGGAACCTTCAGACCAGAGGTCTCAAAACATATCTATAATGAGCTAGTGTGGCCACAGGTTTCATTCAAACCAAATGGAAGCACATGTGATTGGTCCTGTTACAAATATGGTTTGAGACCCCTTTGGTTTCAGACTGACCTCTTAAAACTTCAAAGATTATTTACACATAGATTTTACAGAATTGTTCTTTATGGAGCCAAAAATGGCTCTTCTGTGGCATCAATGAAAATAACCATTTGTAAGACTTTTATTTTTAAGAGTGCATGATTAACCTCTTCTGTAAACTGCATACCAGATTGTGTAAAGCGGTTTTATGAAGAGAAAGAGTGCAAGAGCTCACCAGCACATGAAGTCCACTAACTGGCTGAAGAAAGGCTTGTCCCTGTGTTCTTTGTAGAACTCCTCAGCCATTTCTCTGGACAAAATTGTCTCCTGTAGTTTGGAGATGCTGAAGCCTCTCGCTTGGATTTCTCCAATGATTTCCTCTGTGAAACAAAACCAATCCCAGAATCTTATAATTAGGACAAATATTTGGAAAACAACCATTTGCTATCTTACTGGTTGTCCTTGTACGTCATAACATCAGAAGCTGGAGGTCCAAACAGATTGTCTACTGGGTGTATTGGTTCCGACACTTCTACTAATGTCAGTTCTACAATAACGTCTCTAAACAAGGCTAACAAATAGCAGTAGAGTTTGTTATAAGCATTGTTAAACCTCCATCACACTAATTAGGGGCTTCTATCTTCTACTTTTAATTAGCCATCATTTGATTTATTCAAATTACTCAGCCAAAGCCTAACTAGTGGGCTTGGATAAGGATGAGGTTTGGATGTTTTTCTGCCCACTCCACTTATGAAATGTGAATTGTATGTTTTAAAATAACTTTTACATTTATATAAACTGAAGAGTAAGGCTACATAAATCTCAGGTTGCTTGAACCAGTGTGGAGAGACAGTATCACCTGTACAATAATAGAATGTAGTAGGCACCTTTAACATGGGCTGCTAACGTACCTCTGTGTTCTTCTGAAGTGTCGGGTTTAATAACAGCCAGCGTGTGCTCTTTGGGGAAGAAGAAGCTGATCTCCTTTTCAGCCTCCTCCAAGCTCATACTTCCATGAAGCTGGTTCACACACTCACTCTCCCCCGCAAACTGAGCTCGCAGGCTGGAGAACCACAAACGCACACACATAAAAGGAGTGGACATAGATGTATACAGACAGGGATTATATTTTTTAGATTTTGCACTTGAGTTACATGTTGAACCCTTTAAACCACAGTGTATCATTCAGTTGTGCATTTTAAAAACATCTTACTTAATAACTAATATGAATTATTCAATGATATCACAAAGATTCATAAAGGGTGCATTGGAAACTTCAGCATACCAGTTTGGTTGGTCCTTCTTCGCCTTTGTGGGGTTTTTGGGTCCCAGAAGGCTTCTCCACTGCTCCACAGCCCCCTGCTTTACTAATGCCAGAGCCAGCACAGGGCCACTAAGAAAGACACAATCTATTACACTCTGCTTATACCAAACCTTTCTTCATCTGAAGACATTCCTTAATGAACACTTTGCATGATCTGGTCAGTGGGAAACATAATCTGTTGAAACTTTCACTCTTGCAAGGGGTCTATATAATACAGAATACATAATAATACATAATAATACACATAATAATACACTTATGCTATAGAGAATATTTTTCAATAAGTTTCATTAAAGAACAATATACAGTTTCTCTATTATACAGAATATCCATATGACCCAGCAAGTAAAAAATCATTGAAGCATTACGATGTTTTTTATTTGAGTTACACTCACTGACAAAAAATAACACTCCAGGAAGAAGCTATTGGAATGAAACTTATTAAACAATATTAAAGCGAAATTATAATTCCATTGGGGAAAACTGTAGAGCTGATTGCCACCCTGTCCAGGGATTATTCCTGCCTTGCACCCAATGATCCATAGCTGTCCAGGTTTCTCTTTCACAACACCACTGCAAATTACGGCGATGGTGGCTTCGTCAGAACGGCCTAGATGGCGGGCAATTTGTCAAAATGACCATCCTGCTTCTCTCAGTCCAATGATACGCCCCCTCTTAAAATTTGCCAACTGGACAAAATTTCTTCAAACTGTCTTAGAAGCATGTCTAGTCCAAATGGTACCAAAAGCTACACCACCCAAAAGCAGTCTCTAAGAGCCTTGTTATCGGGCAGTGAGGAAATGATTACCACACATTTACATAACTGCATGCCAAGTTTTGTAGCAGCCCATAATTGCATTATTTTTTTTGTCAGTGAGTGTATGTACAGTACATAAAAATTAAAGAGCCCCTTTTAAAGGAGTACTGTCTTAGAAATCGACAACCTGGTCATGTTTGTGAGGAGAGCAGGGAAATATTCCTCATCCTGGTGCTGACTATAGAACATACGCACTTGGTCCTCTGTAAGCATCACTTCCTTTTGCATGGCCACTGTAAAACCTGCCTCATGGATACTCTTTAATATCTCCTCTGTAAACACAAATTCATCATTTTCAGTATGCATCAGAACAGTCAGTTCAAAAACTATGAAATAAAAAAGTCTGTGTTAGCTTTGTGAAGTCTACACCAGGTTCATTTCATGAGCATATATGCATTTAGCAAGTATTTAATCTGCATATACCGCAGTTCATTGCCATCATATATTGTGCACCTTCATTTATAGAAATAAGACAAATATTAATTTTGTGGATATACTGTACACTATATGGAAAAATTATTGGGACACATTCATTGTTTCTTCTGAAATCAATAGTATTGAAAATAAAGGCATTTTCAGTTCTATGATATTTTTTTTTTAATCTTCTGACCATTATCACTAAGCAATACTGCCTCTATGGTGGTCAGAGATAGACTCCATGTCCAAATGTTTGTGTACACCCCTTCTACCAAATGTATTTAGCTACTTTAAGTTGCACTAATTGGTGACACAGCTGTGCAAATGTACAAGCACAGCTTGTCAAATCTCAGCCTATAGAATAGGACACCCTTGAGCAAACATGAATCTCTTGGCACCGTGCCTAATGTCAGGCATGGGCTAGAGGGGTGCAAAGCCCCCAGCACTGAGCTGTGAAGTAGAGGAAGGTAGGTACTCTTCATTGTAAAAGTGCCTGGCTACAACTACTGCTATGGTACCCAGCCTCTGTGATTGCATAACTGTATACGTATTTCTGTTGCACTCTCTTTCTCTCTCTCAGCATGTATGTGCCTGCAGGCCTGCGTTTCCGTGCACATAGACATGGTTCTGGCACATGCCTCTGTTTTCTCTGGCTGCGTCAGGCCGGATGAGTGCCAGTGTCCTCTCCACAGGCTCCAGTTCCGGCCCGCCATGGCCTGAGCGCCTGCCTGACACCATCGTCCTGAAGTTGGGGAAGAAGAAGGCCAGCTCCCTACTGGCCTGTTCACCATCCTGGCTGCCATGCAGAGCATTGAAGAGGCTCTCTGATCCGTACTGAGCTCGCAGACTAGAGGAAAGGGAAAAGAGCAGGAAGAAAGGGGTGGTTAGAGGGTAGGAAAGATGGTTGACACTGAACAAGAGAAAAAGTTGGCAAAGAGGGAGAAATGGAGGGAAGGAAAAATGGTAGCTATTCAAGTGAGAGAGAAAAAGGCAGAAAAATAGACAGGGATAGAGGTAGATGCAGAGGAATTGTGAGAAAGTTAATGAGCAGCAGAAGTTAGTGTAGAATGGAAGAGGTAGATAAAGAGAATTGCAAGGAAATAATAAGAGAGAGAAACAGAGAGAGAAAGAGAGAGAACAGATGGCATGACTGCTGGTTCCTCAGCAAGGGCAGAGAGAAGGGGAAGCTGGCGATAAGCACAGGATGCATACTGTTATATCTGTTAACGCTCAAATCTGTGAAAACAATATGGGACCTCCTCTCTAAGAACACACAGCTGCTCTTCCTGATCTCTCAGATTATGCAACAAGATATTTAGAGCTCAAAGACAAACCATAAGCAAACCTCTCTCTCTCTCTCTCTCTCTCTCTCTCTCTCATATATATATATGTGTGTGTGTGTGTGTGTGTGTGTGTGTGTGTGTGTGTGTGTGTGTGTGTGTGTAGTGCGTGGGGGGTTATATATCATCGCTGTCACTCAAAATGGCAAGAAAGAAGGAAAAACTTTAACAATCAGTGGACGTCAATGTAAAAATAATGTATTCCAAGTCATTTTGGAGCATTTCTGTTGGTCCATTCATCAAGAAGTTTAGTTAGATCAAGTAAAGATCAAGTACCAAATTCACTGTCAAATAGTGGAAAAATAGCAAAAATTGTGAAATCCAGCATTTCGTGGAATCCCTGTCATGAAGCTCACTGAAGTCACTCTCACTGAGCAGTTTATTAGGATCAATGTACTAATACTGAATATGACGTCCTTTTGCTCTTATATCAGCCTCAGTGCTTCTTGGCATGGATTCCACAAGATGCTAGAAACATTCTAGTGAGATTCTGATCTATGTTGACATGATTGCCTCTGGCTGCACCTCTTCTTACAACCTATACAGAACTAAATCTACTCTACTGTGTTAAAGAACACACAAAGCCATGGAGATTTCATGATGTCAGTTCTTACCTATGAAGATTCATAATCAAATAAATGTTTCCATACAATCCCGTATAAGGACATACTGTATATCACACATGTCTAACTCCATACATAAATTAAGACCATTCTTATATCCATATCTGGATCAAAGCCATGTGTTTAATGTATTTTAAAAATACTATGAAGTCTATTTTCACGTGCGAAAAGCCACACTTAAGTAATGGGTCAAAAGCATTTTTGAAATATTTAATTTTATAAGTAATGAACAGTAAATTGAATGGTACAGAGAATAGAACTGTTATTTTGACTCAACAGTGTATATTATTTTTACCTTTTTTCACTAAAAATCACTAAATAATACCTATATTTGTGCATTAATTTTGTGTCATGAAATAGGGGGAATTGTTTTTGTAGCATTTTTAAATTTTAGTTGTCATATACCAAAATTCTACATTTTCACATATTTCCCTGATGTGAGTAGTTGATGGTTACTGATTTTTTTTTGTGCCCATTAAACAAAGGTGGCCTGTTTTCCTTCAATTATGAGTCTTGGAAATAGTCAGGAAATCTGATATTTGTTCATGCATTTTCACCAAAAAAATGTACAATTGTACAAAAAAATTCAAAAAACGGTTCATCTTTAACTTTTGGAAATCAGTTAATCTTCTACTCACTTATTGAGAGTAACAGAAATTTTGACCTTTTGCATGCCATTGTAAATTCTTTGGTCACATAGACGTGTAATTCAGCTACTTAACATATGTACGTCTGCCAGTTACAGGGGCAAAAGTAAATTAAATCTAAGTTAAATAATATTAAAAACTTCTCAGAACCATGCCATCACACTGAACTGTGGGATTTATATTTACACTAAAACTACTGTAAGAATAAAATAATTGAAGAATTAATGTTGCAGGTCAAAGAACAACTTTGGTACAGAGTAACTTATAGAATTGCAGTCAATTGCAAATCAATTCATAAACCTTTTTTCTGACAGTGTCTGGCCAACTGACACATGTAGATTTAACCTGACTAAATGGTGTGAGGCCCTTTACCTCTTTGGATGCTCTCTCTTGGCCTCCTCTATATCCGTTGGGCCCATGAACTCTCGCCAGGCCGGAATTACTTCACAACCCTCAGGTTTAGAAATGACCAGAATATGGGAGGGGCCACTGGACATGAATTGGACCAGCTCCTGAAAGTATGGCTACGGACACAAACACCCACACCCATACATCACACAAACACAAGATGTGAGGTACACACACTCATTACACACTGTGTTAAACACAACCTGAGGCTCTGTTCCATGAGCTTCTGCAGAGTAAGCAAAAGCAAGAGGCCATGTATAAAGTCAGCAGCTCTATTCTTAGACTTCAACACAGACAATATATACACAAAGCGCTGAAATCAGAGGGGGAGAATGAATTTGGCTGTGTTACATTTCAAAGAGCATTTTTTTTTTGTGTGTAACCATCAAGACTCTCCTACCGAGGCTGCATGAAGCCTATGCTTCAGGAGCTGGGAACCTTTACTCCTTATTTTATTTTATATATTCTTACGATTTTCTTAAATATATATAATTATTATAAATATTATTAGATATTTTGACAAGATTTAAAATGATTTCATTTGCAATGTGCAAACCTAGTGTAGTATGCAGACCAGATAACAGTACCTCTGAGGCTTTGTGCTGGTAAAACTCTTGAGCCTCTAACTCACTGAGGGTCCGCTCCTCATGGGCCAGAATCTCAAAGCCTGCATCCTGAATCTGAGGGACAATAAAACCAGTGGGATTTTAACGTTATTCTTGTTCAATCAGTTTATAATATTCACAGATTTCATTACAGGTTTTAACACGATGGTAACCTATATTTCACAGACCAGAAACAAATTGACCAGAAACAAATATGGGTTTAGATGGGCACTACCTTCATAAGGATTTCATTCGCCTTTCCGTGTGCAACAACATCTGGCTTAATGATTGCCACAGTGTAAGATCTGTCAGCAGACACTGCAGTAGACAAATATGAAAAAAGGTTCAGCTCTATATACAAGCACCTGATTATAAATAAGTGTGAATGAAATTGGGATATGTAAGTACCAAGAATGTCCTCATCATTTTGATGAACCTTGGGATCTTCTTGTTCTTCTTCATCAAGCAATCCCTCGTCCTTTACCTGGGAGAATATACTTCAAATGTTCAGAGCAGTATCAGGGTTCAGGAGGATTATGGCCACAGATTAAGACTAAATCTACGCACTTAAGGGTGATATGTTAATGAGGAACACATTTTATGTGTTTGATTATTGTGATGTGTTTTGCAAGCTGTTAACTTCTCATGCATAGTATAGAATGTTATAGTAAGCATATAAACCGGTGTTTCTCATCTCCCCATGCACCTCATGAAGGGCTTGTTAATGAGCTTATTAGTTGAATCACGTGTGGTGGGAGCAGGGAAGGGTCTTAAATGTCAAACCGAGTCAGAAACAGGCCAGTGTGGCCGCATGTTTTCATTCTAGATATGTGTTTATAGAAAATGGTCTGTTCTGAGAATGTACAGTAAATGGCGTTAGCATAAATAGCTTACATTACACTTCACTTCACTAAGCCACTAAGTTTATGTCTATGAAACCCACCCTATATTACAAACCCTATATCCGGGAAGTCATGATCCATGGGGGTGTGTTGTGGGAATAGTCTGAATTTTTGTGGAGGAGTAAAGCTCACCACAATGCGTTCACCGCCCTGTTCCAGCACCAGTTTCTCTTTGGCCAACTCGTCCACAATCATTCTCTGCAGGAGAGGAGCATTAGCCCCCCTCAGCACAGTCACCAGCACCCCACTCTGCACAGAAACACAACAAAATGTCTTTCACTCTTCACATGCAGCACAGTCACATCATGATACAATTTTGTCTTAACAATTTATTATGCTTTATAATCCCGTTAAGAACCATGGCTGTCAGAGAGTGATGGCTGTCTAGAATATACATAGATGATTGGAGAGTTTCCTCGTCATAAACTTACAGCATAGAACAGGAAGGTGGGCTCACACTTTCCTCTGTACTTCACCAGCGCATCAACACTGTCAGCCTCTGCCTTGAATAAGAAAATAAAATGAAATAGGAACAGATCTGATCCTATAGTAACCCTCCTCCTCTCTTACAGCATGTACACTACAAAGCTCTGGGTCTAAACTCTAACTGCTGCTGTCTGTCTTTTGATCGGTTATTTAATATTACATATTGCATAATACAGGACTGGTTTATGAACATGGAATAAGCTTAGTCTTGGACTAAACTGCACCACAAACCATCCCATTTAGTCTGTAGACTTAGTCACACCCATATAAAGAAAGGTGCATCAAATGGTTCTTTGAGTGTTTCCATAGTACAGAGGTCACCAACCCTTCTCCTTGAGAGCTACCTTCCTGCAAGTTCCAAATCCAACCCAAATCTGACATTCAGCTGATCAAGAACTTCTATAGGCAGTAATTAGTCAGATCAGGTGGGGTGGATTGATCTCCAGGAGCAAGGTTGATGACCCTTGCCATAGAAGAGCCCAGTATCCCAAAAGCATCTTAGCATTAAGGTGAGAGAGTACTCAGTGCAATGCTCACTCCACCCATAAGAATCATCATTGTGCTAAGATGTTTTGTGGAAACCCAATCCATATTTGTAATGGAGATGTGTGAAGAATGTTAAATAAACTTATATAGAATTTCAACATTACATGATGGTTCTTCTTCTGCCTTTAAGCATTTCATCTCATACATCTATATTAGAAATATGGTTCGTCCTTGGAACCCAAAGAGTTTCTTCTATGGCACAGCTCAAAGAACCATTTTAAGAGGGTAAATCTGGATCTGAACGAGCCCATAATCCATGTTCCCGATTAGAACAAATAACCTACTGACTCAGAATACCCAGGTCCATGATAAATGACTATACAGTGCACATGTAGCAGAAATGATTAGACTCTGGGTTATTCCTTCATGTCATTTGTATAAGTCTACTTCTAGTTTAAGGATAATGGTATGTTGTGGTGCAGGTCTACAATCCGCATGAATATGCATGGAAAAGCTTACTATAGCAAAGTGTAACAGGTCGTCCCCTTGTTCATTTTTGATTTTTCTGAAAAGGCTGAGGACAGCACGACAAGGTCCACACCACTGCTGGAATACGTCCACCACTGCAGATGACAGACAGCACACAGACATTTTACTACAGAAGGAACGGACAGGTTTTTAGACTGAGCATGGTGTCCAACTTGGCCTGGAGCAAACTGCATGAGAATGTGTTTAGCTGAGTAAGAGCTTTAATAACAAAAACAAGAGTGATACCCATGTTAACATCAGATCAGCAAAACACATCACCAGATTCTTATATGCTACACATTACATTCAAGGCCCAGAGAGAAATTTCTAAAACTACTTCTACCTGGGAATGTAAACAAAAACAGGGTTATTATAACTGTTATTTAAATGTGCCACAGAATGCATTTACTGGGTATTGAAGGTGTTCTTTGATGTATAATTAGTATGTTTATGTGACTTTTGTTTGAGTGGGAGAAATGCTCAGAATCAGTTTTACAACCTATTTACAGCCCTGTTTTGTCTTTTATTTTTATGAAGGACTTTGAATAAACAGATGCATGCGAGCCAATTTGCATTCACAGGGCAAATTGGCTAATGGACATGGACTGTGTAGCCTTGTTTTTCACAATGCACACTAAGTTAGACAAACATTAAACATTCCTTTAGTTTTATTTTTACAATTTACTGATCTTCACGTCATTATGTTATGAAGAGCCAGACGATGAGTAGTGCTTTGCACACTGCATGATACATTTGGATTAGTCCTTTAAGTGCCTTTTGACAAACTCCAGATGGGCTGCCATGTGCCTTTTAATGTGGCTTCCATCTAGCCACTCGACCATATATGCCTGATTGGTGAAATGCTGCAGAAATGGCTGTCCTTCTGGAAGGTTCTTGATACAATCCTGTCTCAGAGATCTACAGACAATTGCTTAGAATTCCTGGCTTGGTTTGTGCTCTGACATGCACTGTCTACTATGGGATCTTATATAAATAGGTGTGTGTCTTTCCAAATCATGTCCAATCAATTGAATTTACCACAGGTGTCCAATCAAGCTGTAGAAACATCTGAAGGATGATGGTACGGTATCTTGGAAACAAGATGCACCTGAGCTCAATTTTTTGTGTCATGGCAAAGGCTGTGAATACTTATGTACATGTTATATTTTTGTGTTTTTATTTTTAATAAATTTGCACATGTCAAACATACTTTTTGGTGGGGGATTTGAAATTGGCCTGTTTTACAGCTCTGTTTTTATGCTTTTGAAGGAGGAGACAACATTATATAAGGTTCGTGGTATTCTGTGGTCACTTCCATGAACTGAACTCTCCTTATTCAAGCTAAACACAGTTTTCTATTCTTGGGCAGCTTAACAGGAAAACCAAATCCAGAATGGCATGAAATTCAGGCTTTGCTGTTCAGAAATGATGATGGTGGCTTTCACATCTGTAAGGTTCAAAGCAGCTTTGCTCTTTAACACCTCTTCTACTCTTATTCTGCAAATGTCTCTCACCTGTCAGCCCTTTGGAAGACAGCATTTCTCCCCATTGCTCATCGTTACAGATGGACACCTGAAATAAAGAGTAAAGCTTTCAAGGCTGCTGTAAAAATGAGGTCACCCAATACAGACAAAGGCTGTCCCATTACTATCAAACATTACAATCAAATGTTAAAAAAAGTTCTGATGTTTGATGTCAGGAATCATTTAATTGTCAAATAAGGAGGCCTTGGCCATGGTCCTTTCACAGCTGCTTGGATTCCTTTGACTGGAGGACACAGGTTTGGTTCCTTTGATAGTTAAAGAGAGAGACCAGCTGTACAGTGGCATGCAAATGTTTGGGCACCCCTAGTAAAACATTCTGTTACTGTGAATAAGTAAAGGAGTAGAGGATGAACTGATCTCGAAAAGTCATCCTCTGTTTTTCTTATTTTGAAACTTTAAAAGAAATAAACAGAAAGTTTGCTTAAAAAATGAAATATTTCATCTTTAACTTCATGCCTTTTTGATATCAGGTCATCTTTTGCTCAGTAAGAGATAATCCCACAGCAATAAATTAATAAAGGAAATTCAATCATAACACTTGTATGCAAAAGGCCCCAGTATATATCAGCAATATTAAATAATATATTTTTAGTAATAATAATACGACAATATTGCATTATAATAATATATGATTATTACTTTATATTAATGCCATTATATAGATACTCAACAAAAAGAGATTTAGAACAATCAAAGTGTGCAGTTTAATGTGGAGCGTGTGAGAGAAGGATGAAGCTGATGATGGTGTGCAAAATGTGCAATTGTGTGTGCGACAGTGTGTGAATGGACACATGGATATTATCAGTGTGACACACAAATACCTGCTCTATTTATGACAGAAATTTGAATCCAGCCGGCATTTCAAAATTGCATGATGGATGGACCAATAGGAACACTCCAAATAATTTAATAAAATACATGACTGTTACTGAAGCAGATTCCTTCTCCTGTAAGATTTGTCTGTGATGTTAAACATACATGTTTTCACTTCTGCGCCCTCTGATTGAAGGCATTACTGAGTTCCGATCTGCTATATTAGTTCAGCACTAATGACTGGGTGAGATTTTGTTAAAAACCCATGCAATGTCAGATTAGTGAAGATATGAACTTTCAGAGATCCATCAAAGAGAGAAGCTATATTCGTTCACCTGTAAACTCACTTCTTTCTTCTTCCCAGCCATCAAAGTCTTGCTCCAGTGGACTGATACACTGTTCTGAACTCTAATAAATGTGTCTGTTTTGGTTTTCAGAAGAGAGCAAAGTCTTCAAATACAGCAGGCCATCACCAGTCTTCTCAGCTGCTTCTCCTTCAGCAAATCCTTGTTTGGCGTTTCTCGTTGCCATGGAGAGTGGTGCCCATGTGTCCCTTCATTCCCACCTACAGCGCCATCTGCTGGAGAACACATAGCACTTTCAGACTGATTTTCTTCATAGGATAGGATAGGAGGATAGGATAGAACATTCTTGATCCTTTGGGAGGGTTCCCTCAGGGAAATTGAGGTTCCAGCAGCAACATCAGTACATTACAGAAAAGAGAAGAAAGAGATAATAATTTAGTAAAGAAAAACACTATATAAATATAAAGAATATATAATATAGAGACTATATTACAATATACAATACATATAAATTGTGCATGCAAAAAGAGTCCTGTAGGAGGGCATATTGCACATTATTATTGCACATTTTAACTTATAAAAGGCCAGAGTGTGTTTTCAAAGGTTTGCTCAGTTCTAGACTCACTCTCATACTCACATAGCTTGGCAGACAAGTTTACCTATATAGCCTTATTATTTAGAACAGACTGTTTATCATACAAGACAAGGACCACTTATAATTTTACTCTAAAACAACCCATCATTAGATTTATGTCATTTACTTTGAGTTGTGCATTTATGATATGTGCAGTTTTAGATCTTGAACCAGCCATTAGGGGTGTAGTACTACTGGTGCCGGTCCCAAGCCCGGATAAATGGTGAGGGTTGCGTCAGGAAGGGCATCCGGCATAAAACTTGTGCCAAAACTATAATGCAGCTCATAAATATGATGACCCGCTGTGGCAACCCCTAAAGGGAGGAGGAGGAGGAGGAGGAAGAAGAAGAAGAAGAAGAAGAAGAAGAAGAAGAAGAAGAAGAAGAAGAAGAAGAAGAAGAAGAAGAAGAAGAAGAAGGAGGAGGAGGAGGAGAAGAGGAGGAGGAGGGAGGAGGAGGAGGAGGAGGAAGGAGGAGGAGGAGGTTTGGTACACATAAATACCTGAAAGCAGTATGTTAAAATAATCAGTATGCTAAAAATAAAAAAGCCAAAGATATCTTAGAAGCTCTGTTTTCCAGTGAAAGTGACATAATGTGGATTCATGTCTTCTATAGAAGCTTGTAATTGAGGACTTCTACAATTTTGCAAAAAGAAAAGGAGAGAAAAGCAGCAGATAAAGAGGCTAGGCCTGGTGAGCAGAGAAAGAGTAGAATGTGGGAAATTGGAAGATGTGGAGAGAGGGACAGACTTGAATGAAAACAAGTTTAAAGGAAAGAGGAAATGAATGTCTTTGACAGAAATAAAGTGGACAGGAAATCAGGCACGTGGGAGAAGATCAGAAACAGAGGGTGAGCTTTTGCAACCACAGTCATATACCACCTTCTCTTCTGTAGGAGAGTGCTGGAGCTGTAGTGCTTTTGTAAGAGCACTGTAGAAGTGTGGCGTGCTTCTAACTATTGTGTTTCAGTTTTTGAGCCAGTGGAACCGACCTGGCAGTTGGTCTAAGTGTAAGCCATTGCAAAGTTGCACAGACTAATGCTCATATCTGAAAAATCTTTTGTTTTATTTTGTTTTCTATCTTTTGAGTTTGCCTGTGAGCAAATCAGATTTCAGTTTAAATGCAAATGTCTGTATAGCAGCTTTACAGAAATCAGAAATAAGCATGTGGAGTAAAACAGAAGGGAAAAGTCTTTAAGAGCATGAGGAGGAAACCATGGGAGGAATCAGGACTAAAAAGGTGGAAGCCACCCTATTCTGGCCAACACTGGAAAGTGAATAGGGTTTAAAAATGAGTTTATAGCTCTTGGTAAATTTTGCACACAAGAATTACAGTAGAAAGTCAAAATGTAATTGTAATTAAAATTATTAAAATAATAATAATAATAATAATAATGATATAATAATAATAATAATAAAATTAATTGTTGTATATGAATGGTTATATTGTAAGAGTTATTAATTATTGTACAACAGTTAATTAGGCCATGAAAGCTGATTGTTGAGAAGTGCCAGGTGGTTAGGCAGCCAGCCTTGTGACTGGAAGGTTGCTGGTTCAATTCCCTGAACTGGCAGGACATGTCTGAAATGCCCTTGTGCAAGGTATTTAACAGCGCTGTGGATAAAGCTACCCACTGTTCTGGGCACATGTGGTCACTGCCCCCTAGAGTGTGAATTTGCTAGTGTATGTGTGTGTTTCACTGCACAGATGGGTTAAATGCAGAGGACAAATTCCCCTGTGTGCAAGCACAGTGGCTCTATGTGCAAGTTAACTTTTTTTAACTTTTTTTTAACTTTGTTCCCTAAAAAATGGAAAAAAAAGAAAAAATGGAAAAAGGAAACTATTCTCATAACTTGAGTTTAAATGCAGGGAGCCTCATTTCTCATTACCATCTTACATTCCATTTCTAGTTATGTAATGCTTTACATGCACTTTTAATTTCTTCAACTTTATAAAGTAAGAAAAAATAAAGTCTAAAGGATAACTTTCCAAAAGCCTGTTAGCAAAGGCCTGTGTTATATCTGCCAAACTAACAGCATACCAGAAGATGGCTGTTTTGCACTTCAGATGCCAATTACACAACATAACAAAACTATAAAGTATACTTTATAGGGTAAGCAGTGAGAGTCCAGTACAAAGTGAGCACACAGTATACAGATTGTATAGAGACGGCCTGCTGGGACATTCCACATACCAGCCTCTGTCGATGTGAAATGCAGCCAAAGAAAATATCAGCCCTAGCCTCAACAAGAAGAGCAGTGGACTGATGATCACTCATGTGATCTTCTGCCCCAGCACAGACACTTTGTCTCTGTGACATGGCTTGAGTATAAGATATATTTTGTCCCATCATTATGAGTTAATCCTGACATAAAGGCTCTCCTGAAAGAGAAAAAGTGGACCTTCAAGTCAGGTAACAAGGATGGGCTGAAAGCTGTGCAGAGGGAGATGAGAAGGAGAATACAAGAACTACAAAAAACAACTACAGGACAAAGCTGGAGGAACAGTTGCAGCATGAAAATGTCCATTAGGAAAGGCCTAAAAAAATTTTCTTTTTTATTGGGTCAGATCAGCTAAGTGGGGTCATCGAGCACATGTTCAACATGATGAGCCCCTCAAGGAACAACCCTTGCACTGTTATTCTTCATGCTTTACACTGCTGACTTCATGTACAGCTCACAAACCTGTCATCTCCAGATGTTCTCTAATGACTCCACAATTGTTAGCCTCATCAATAATGAGGAGGACAGCAGGAACTGAAAACTGATTCAGGACTTTGTGGACTGGTGTCTGCAGAACCACCTCCAGATAAACGTAGAACTGGTGGGGGACTTCTGCGGGTCCAGACACACCCCACCATCAGTAAACATCCAGGAAATGGACTTTGAGAGAGTGAACTCTTATAAGTACCTGAGTGCTCACTTAAACACCAAACTGGACTGGACAGTTAACACCACTGCACTTAACAAAATAGGCCAGAATAAACTCCACCTATTGAGGAAACAGATCATTTGGAGTGCAGTGAGCATTCCAGAGGACCTTCTTTGACACAGTGGTGGCATCTATCATCTTTTATAGTATGGTCTGCTAGCACAATTCATAAAGAGGACCAGTTCTGTCCAGGGAAGCCAGTACACATGGTGGCATCCATGCTGGAGAATGACTCCCACCCCATGCATGAGACTCTGAGCAGCACTGGGTAGCTCCATCAGTGACAGGCTGCTTCGTCCTGAGTGTGTGAATGAGGGGCCTAGCTGGGCCTTGGGTCCCAGCAACAACACATGTAAAAACCCACTCAGAGCCCATGCCCACCTAGAATCCACCTAGCTCAGGTTTCACCCATGTGAGTCTGACATCAGCCTGTTGACTATATTATGATTCTATTTCCTATATTATCAGCATCATCTTCTTTTTCATACAGATGTGACCCCATCTGGTAAATGCACAGCACAGCTGGCCCACTGCTGGTGCTGACAACATTGTGAGACAAGTTCCTTGTAAGACAAAAGTGGCTCACACGTACCAAAACTCTCTGGCCCTCTTATGGCACAAATGTGGCAGTACTGCCTATTAGTGGTTCACATAAAAATAAGATCTCATGTGGCCCACACTTGGCCGTAATCTTGTGTATATGTGGGTCACACCTTGCAACTGGGTGTGATCTGCCCAAGTAACGACAGGCCATGTAGCAAGTGGGCCAGATGAGTATGGAAGATTTGGGCTAGAACAATGTTGCTATCTGACACTAGGGCATGAAACAAAAACCCAAGCATCACTGTTCCCAGCATGCTCCACCAGCAGCTGCTGGACGATCCCCAGTGCACACAGGCCAGCCAGGTGATGTTATCCCACCAGTGGGTGCTGGGTCTTCCTCTGGGTCTCCTCCCAATTAGTTGGTGTCTGGTACACCTTCAACAAGAGGTGAATGCAGGGCATATCAGGGCAGGACATTATTAGATGCCCAAAATACCTTAAGCACTGTTTCTGCTGCTCCTACCCAACCCAATGCGATGAGTTTGAAGTATCTCAATCCAAATCTGCTCAGGGTTCAAATTTGCTTCAAGTGCAAATTTGCTTCTTCTTTCGGCTGCTCCCTTTAGGGGTCGGCCACAGCGGATCATCATATTTATTGTTTCGCATTATAGTTATGCCCTTCCTGACGCAACCCTCACCCTCGCCATTTATCTGGGCTTGGTGACCATATTCAGGAATAAGCAGTATAGAAAATGGATGGATGGATGGGGCCGGCACCAGATGTGCACAAACTACACCCCTAATGGCTGGTTCAAGATCTAAAACGGCACATATCATAAATGCACAACTCAAATGACATACACCTAATGATGGATTGTTTTAGTGTAAAATTATAAGTGGTCCTTGTTTTATATGATAAAAAATCCATTCTAAATAATAAGGCTATATAGGTAAACTTGTCTGCCAAGCTATGTATCAGTAAGCAACTATTTTCAGGGCTGGAAAATAGCCACAGCACTTTATACTGGGACAGTTTAACATTTACCATCATACACCAGCATGTGGTGTTTAAGATGTGGTGTTTAAGAACGTGTGGGGTACCCAAACTTTTGACCTACCTGTGGGGTAATGCAATCACATGAATAAGTGGTTCTTACCTTGTACAAATACTCCTTGTACAAATACTAAGCTGCTTCTCGGCTTGAGAAAATACAAATATATCAATAAGCTCTTCTGTCAACCTATGTGGTAGTCAACACTCTACACAATAAACAAAAGTCAATTACTCAATAACTCTTTAGGGGATAACTCCACAATAAGGCGAGAACGGCCTGTTTATATAGATATATGAGGTCATTGATAAGGTCACATGGGTATGACATCACAGCCTGCTTCAGAAAGAATGCTTCCTGTAATGTCACTGAGAAGAGCACAGTGTTATGACATCATAGCCTCCTTCTGAAAGCAAAGATGGAAAGCGAGGAAGAACGACAACAGGTGAGTCAGTTAGGCTAGACTTGCAGCAGTAAGCAGTAATGGCAAACTCAGACAAATAATTAAGCAATTCCTTCCCACACAAGTCAGATAACATCTATATAAATGCTTTATTCCATCAGATCAATGTTGCAAAATTATTTATCGGCCCAAACTTTAATTCCCATACAACTGATTTATAAAAAGGAAAGATGATCTATATAATATACACTAAAACACACACACACACACACACACACACACACACACACACACACACACATACACTTGTGAGAAAAGTCAGATACTTGAAGAGTCTAATGAATTTATTCATTCATGCATCACCACAGTGACACAAGTACTGCCTGGAATGCTTGATGTTCACACACATAAGTGAAAGCAAAACAGAATCAAGAAAACCACACAAAAGAAGCAGCATGTGATGTGAACTTGTGGGTTTTTTGATATAGGCTGTTGCAGCATGTGCCTTGACTATCTACAGCATGAGGATGGAGTAAACTCACAAATCTGCTGCTTCTTCTCTCCTTGTTACTCTCATGCAAAAACCTAGTTTGCAATTGTCAAGATTTAATTGCAAGCCATCGTGGAGCATTTCTATTGGTCCATTCCTCATGAAATGTAGTTAAAATATAGAAAAACAATGACCAGATTCAAATTATGTCAAAAAATGTAGTTTGTCTGCAGCTCATCTGATTTACTTTGATGGTTTAGCTGGTCTATGAGCATGACTAACCTGACCAAACTGATCGACTAGCATGACTAGCAAGTCCAAAATGGTTGACAAAACCAACTGACCAACTTCACCAAGCTGGTCAAACAGCATGACCAACAAGTCCAAACTGGTCGACCAACATGACCAGCAAGTCCAAGATGGTCAAACAACATGACCAGCAAGACCAAACTGGTGAAGAAAGCTTATTGACCAGCATGACCAAGATGGTTGACAAAGCTTATTGAGCAGCATGACCAAGATGGTCAAACCACATGACCAGCAAGACCAAACTGGTTGACCAACATGACAAGCAAGCCCAAAGCTTATTGACCAGCAAGACCAAACTAGTTGAACAGCATGACCAGCAAGTCCAAGCTGGTTGACAAACATATTGAGCAGCATGACCAAGATGGTCAAACCACATGACCAGCAAGATCAAATTGGTTGACCAGCATGACCAGCAAGTCCAAAGCTTATTGGCCAGCAAGACCAAACGGGTTGACCAGCAGGACCAAAAATAGGGTATGTTTAGTTTGGATGGCCAGCTTAGACCATCTGAAAGCAGCTGCCCTGCTGAAGAAACCACAGTTTAATCTGCTGTTGTTTATTCTAATAATAATAATAATAATAATAATAATAATAATAATAATAATAATAATAATAAATATAATAATAGTAATGATAATAAATACTACCACTACTATTATTATTATTATTATTATTATTATTATTATTATTATTATTATTATTATACTACACAGAGACAAGTCATGTGACTTCAGTTTGATGTAAAATAAATATAAATAAAGGTGATGTATAACAATGTGCAGTGTTTATCTGTAGGTGATGTGTATCTGTATGTGGTGTTTATCTGTATGTAGTGTTTATCTGTAGGCAATGTCTGTTTATCTGTTGGTGGTATTTATCTGTAGGCAGTGTTTATCTGTTAGCTGGGTTTGTCTGTAGGCAGTATTTGTTTATCTGTAGACAGTGTTTGTTTATCTGTATGCAGTGTTGTTTATCTGTAAGGGGTGTTTATCTGTAAGCTGTGTGTTTATCTGTAGGCAGTGTTTATTTATCTGTATGCAGTGTTGTTTATCTGTAAGGGGTGTTTATCTGTAGGCAGTATGTGTTTATCTGTAGACAGTGTTTGTTTATCTGTATGCAGTGTTGTTTATCTGTAAGGGGTGTTTATTTGTAAGTGGTGTTTCTTTATCTGTAGGCAGTGTTTGTTTATGTGTAGGCGGTGTTTGTCTGTAGGCGGTGTTTTACTGTAGGTGGTGTTTGTCTGTAAGTGGTGTTTGTTTATGTGTAGGCGGTGTTTGTCGGTAGGCGGTGTTTGACTGTAGGTGGTGTTTGTCTGTAAGTGGTGTTTGTTTATCTGTAGGCAGTGTTTGTATGTGGTGTTTGTTTATGTGTAGGCGGTGTGTGTCGGTAGGCGGTGTTTGTTTATCTATCTTAATATACACTCTTTAGGGTGTAACAGCACGCTTCCGGAGTCGCGCGCGCGGGGGTATAAAGGGGAGCGGGGCAGGAGGGGCAGACTGCTGGAGATCGCGACGCTGACATGGTGCACTTCTCCAAAGCTGGAATGAGGGACACTCTGACCCTGAAGGCTGGTCATCCTCCTGCAGGTCAGAGACTTTAACCTTTAGTAGGTGTTTGTCTAGAGTAGCTGTTTGAAGGATCTCCTGATCTTCTGCTGGAGATCTGGAGATGTTTGTGTGGTTGATCTCGCTTCGTGAAGGCAGAGGAAGCGAGGAGGACTTGTTTTTTTCAGGCTGGAGGCTTCTCTTCAGGCTCCCTGTAATGGAGATCATCATGAGCTGTGATCTGGAGATGTTTGTGTGAGTGTGGCTTCATGTGACCTGCTTCTGAACAGTGTGTGAACTTCAGGGTGGACTGATGCTGTGACTCGAGCAGCAAAACAAAATCCTGCTTAATCTGTCTGATCTGCTGCTCCTCTGAGTCTGATCTTTAGAAAAGCTGGAGAGCCTCCAAGTGCTGGCAGATGGAGATGAAGTTCAGCCCAACCTTCTGGGCTTTGTTTAATCTCCAGTAAAGTATATTGTTTTCAGGATGTTTGAGATGTAAACATTTCAGAGCATTTTAACATTTGTAATATTAATATTACAAATACTTTGTAAAAATATTGGTGTCACAATGTTTTGACTTTGATTTATATTTTTATTTTGCTGATGAGGACTGAACACTACATCTCAGAAAGCCTGTTGGAACTTAAACATCTAGACTGTTTTGAGCTGAAAAACCATTTCTATTTGTAATCATTAGACTGACAGTGATATTTATAATATTTCTTCACAGTGGTCCAACTAAAATGAACAATTGAATGTCCTTTATTATTTAATTTAATATTTATAGGACCTTTGTTCTGAAATTTGAAGACTTTGAGCAAAGAGGTCAAACAGCCCCTCCTCATTTTCCTCTGTAGCTCATTGTCATTGATGTCATTAGCCCAGCTCCCTCACTATGTTCAGTCAGTCTGCATGCAGGTTGAGCATGTACACATGGACTGGAAGACTGCTTTTGGTATTTAAACTGGGATGTAACTCAGTTGGAAATGAGTGGCTTTTGTCTGTTTTCCCAGCTTGGTTTCTTGATTTGTCACACAATGATGGATGGGTGGATGTATCATGTCTGGTTACACTGGTTCTGAGACATGAAGTGTAGAAAACTTGCACGTAACTACCCTCAAAGTGAGGGTCTCTGGTTGTAAGTGTAAAACCCTTCTTTTCATTGCCCTCAATATGTTGAGGGGTCTTCATGTAATGTCACCCTTGCTAAGACTAAACATGAACATGGTTGTGGCATTTGTATTGAAAACTAGCAGCTGCAATGGAACCAGACAAGGGGATAATTGGATAATTGGAGTTTTGTGTATTGTAGGTCACAAGATGTCTGTTGCATAATGATTGCATAATTGTTGCTTCTCTGATTGACACTGTTTGGTAACAAACACGAGGAACTGTGCGATTCCTAGTGCCTTTGGTGGAAATCGGCACTGTAGCTGAAGCTTCTTCTCCTGGAGCTTGTGGAGTTGCATTTGGTTCTGGAATTGAACATGGCTGTTTCTTTACAACAAAACAGATCTATGCCATTTGAGTTGTTCTTCCAAACTTAAGCTGACAGCGGAATTTTGGGTGTTGCTGTGGTGCCAGTCCTAGCACTTTTTGCCCCAGGGTCTTTAGGCAGTCACCCAACTTGTTCAAGTAATACTGCCTGCTCTGTGTACACATGCCTGCTGGGGATGGGCATGCCTCAAATGAGTTTACCCATGCACATTGGGCGTTTTGATGCTTAACCTTTAAAGTTGTTGGCATGTATTTGGTGTCAATTGTGATTTAGTAGGAAATGTCAATGACTTGGTGATTTTTCTTTAGTGGGATTTTTCAGTTTAGCTAGCAAACTTGAGTAACCAAGACTAACCAAATTGGAAATGTCTGGCCAATACTGAATATTTTTCATTTTGCCACTTTTTTTTCCCCAAATTCATAAATTAACTAATTGAACTGATCATGCTCTATGGAAGTCTTCCAATACCTAGAGTTGTCATAGCACAATACACCCTAACTTGGATAAACACTGGTTATCCCAGATGGTTGTGGGCTGAAAATAGTGTTTATGGCGCAGGCTTTGTTTTAATTATTGTTTGTATTCTCCCATCCTGTTCCTCTGCAGTGAAGGCAGGAGGAAAACGGGTGGCTAAGAAAAGTAGTGAGGACAGTGGAACCCCAGAGAAAGAAGGCAAGAGGCCAGAGAAACCCAGGTATGTCTGCATTGCCATTGACTGTGAGCCCAGTTGCAGTACATTTGTTGGTGTGCTTTAAAACTATTGGTCAAAATTTCAAGTGCTGCTGTTCAATTCCAAAAGCTTGTTTGTACATGAAGACGGGACGAACAGGTAATTTGCATTGTCAGTACATGCATTACTAATGATGTATGAAAACAATGTTTGTCTCCAATGCTTGAAAATGATGGGCAGTTCTGGTGTATTGCAGGTCCCTGATTTTCTCCTCACGGATGCAGCAGATTGGTATTCTAATGGCAGGCCCACTGGAGAAGGTTTGTTGGTCTCGATTTGGGCTTCAGCAGAGCTGGACTTGTTGCCTTTTGCAGATGTTGTGCTTCAACTCTCATTTCTGTTGTAATCAAAGACAAATGGCATTCCATTAATACAAGCCTGAAAAGTCTTGTTTATTTTCTGGAGATAAAGGTCATTAGCATGCCTAAGTACCTGCTGATTGGTGGCAGTTGGATCTAAATATACTGTATTTGCCAGTGAATTAAGAGTAACCTGTTTTAGGATTTCAGTCGGTGGTATGGACAAAACTATTAATCTTATTAGCAGAGACAGAGGAAGCATTTTGAATTCCGGTGCTTAAATTTGAAGCAGCCTGTAACTGATTTACACAGTGATGTCATGCAAGTAATGTGATTTGATTTTTTTTTATCTTAATTTTTTCTTTTTTCTTTTTGTAATGTCCATTAAATGGAAAGCAATGGATTTTCAAACAGTTGGCTCTTACTTTAGAGTGTAGCTGGGACTTTGGGTTGCACACAGTCCTTTTGACTTGGGTCTGTTATAGGGCTGGGTAACATGGACAAAAAATATCCCAATAGATTATAGCTGAATGGTGATTATTGTATGCTTGGGAGGATTTTTGAAATCTACAACTTTAACTAATATTCTTATTCTTTAATATTTCAAGTCAAAGCTCTGTCTTGTGCACCCTCTGTAGTGTGAGTTTGAGAACAAGAGTGGGGGTCCAGGGGAGCAGAGTAGAGGAGGAGCTCAGAGCAGTAGGCAGAGTGAGTAAATAGAAACAAAGTTTTCTGCAAGATTGAAACAGAACATTATTTAAAATGTCTAAAACTTGATAGAAACAATATCATCACAGCCCATATCTTCCTGATATGCAGACTAGGGCTGGGCAATATTAATATCACTGTATCTAACAGGGCATATGTGTCAATACAGGACCATATACACACTTTTTAGCTGTTTTATGAAATTGAAGTAATTTGTTTTAAAGGTGCTTCAAGGACCTCAACACACCCCCCTTTCATGTGCATGATTCAGTGATGCAATATGTTGAAACATTATGAAATAGGATTTTTTTATAAAGTGATTTTATGAAGAATTTGATGTGCTGGGACTGAGTAGACAAACTTGTGACTGGAAGCTACAGAGTGCATTGTGAGAATTTCAATTATATTAAACCATAATATCACATGGGATGGGCAATATTGGTGCATAAACAATTGCACAGTTTATTGGAGTGTCATTGGTGCTGTAGAATAAAATCGCTGCACTCAGTATGTGCGTATTAAAATGCAGTTTTTGGACATTCAAGTCTCGCTTTTTTTACCATATAAACCCATCCTGGTTATAATGGCCCTTAAAGGGTAAGATTTAATTGAATCTGTCTTACCTGGCCCTTCGCTGCTCTGCTGCCCACTGTGCTTCAGTCCTGCTCTGAATCCTTGCATCGATTCACTCCTGCCATGCTGCAAAGCTGTACATATGACTGTTTAACCTGCATGAATTTACTCGTGGTCTGCTGATACATTAGTTCTTCATTCTTTATTTAGGTGGGGGATGAATCAAATTAATAATGAAGCTGCACATGAAGTGCTTGTCTTGGGAGAATTTTGTCCAGCTAATGATATTCTATTTATTTCTGTTTTTCCTGTAGTTGGGCCATGATTTCCCCGAGACTCCAGTTTCAGTGAGGCACAGAAAGGTCCAACCCAGTGTGGAGAAACCACATATCCAGCGTTCCTTCTTCATCCAGCAGCCCCGCAAGTGTTGAGCCAAAAAGGCCACCACTGAGGATGTGGGTAGCAGTGTGTATGCAGCGGGAAGTGTTGGATGCGAATGACAAAGGACCGGTCTCAGTTTCTTAATCTGACCTTGGCACTTAATGACCGTTTTCTAAATGTTTTCTAAATTTTTCTTAACCTCAGTCTTGCATCAGGACTCTTCTGCATAGATTCAGTACCTATCTTTGTGCTCATCAATCTGCTTGGTTTTCGGTGCCATCCAGTGAACCAGTGAAATGAAGGCAGAGATGTTGCTTTGTGACATTCAGAAATGAATGTCTAGTGTACTAGTTTGCACTGCTTGAATAAATATAGCATTACTTCATGATCTGCTTTGGTGTTTTTCTTTCTCCAATTCATACATGGCCACTGAAATAATTGTCACATTTTTCAATGTTAAGGTTCTTCGTATATATTCATTGACAAACACTAGGAGTTTTTTGGAATTTTGTGAATGTAGTGAACCATGTAAGTGATTTCAAATATAGGACTGAAAAGTTAAGTCTACTAGGAGACGAGAGGCTCTAGTATAGGCTATAGGCATCCTCCAAAATTTGCCCACAGAAGATGTGGCTGCCCTGTAGATTCTGCACATTGTTTAGGTGTGGTAATGTGAGCATAAAGAAGTTCACTCAATCAGATAAAATTTAAGTACAATGAATTTATTTTTCCAGTACGCACAGTGAGAGTAGACCAAAATGCATCCAATTTGTTGTGGATAAGGCCATGAATGTGCTTAAAATGGTGGCTGACTAGGCCAGCAAAACAGACTGGAAGTTAAAAACTGAAAATTAAACATGGAATCTGGACAATAATTGTTGGCACATTGAAAAGCTAAAACTGAACAACACTGATGAACATTTGCTTCGGGCCAATTGAAGAATAATTTGTATTCATAAAATTAATTCTTTATTTTCAGTATAATATGGGTTCCCTAGATGTCATGCAGGTGTCTTTAGTGAAAAGCTAAATGCTCACAACAAAAGAACTACTTTTGTCAAATATTTCAATGTTGTAATCAGAAAATCACATAACATTGTGATTTATCTGGAAGGTTTTATTTAAATTGTCTTTTTCTAGTAGTGTTCTAAAGACGTCCTGCTGAAATATCTGTTCAACAAATGTAAGCTGGTAAAGAATGGGTAGGGTACTAATCTGCATAGGATTCTCTAATGTTCTGGAGTCACTGTCTAATCAAACCCTGAAGTATAGGTCATGCAACATGCTAAATTAAATGATCTCTACTCAGATAGGCTTCACAAAATCTCTCTAATAAATCACAGTTCATATCTCTTTTAAAAGAATATGGTTGACACTGTACAAGAATCTTAATAACTAGTGTTTGTCTGACAGACTGTATCAGCTAAAGCCTGTTAATCACCAAATGCAAATTAATGACACAAAAATGTTCAGACACAAGGATATTGTATAAAAATACACACATTTAGCTGCAATAAATGTAATTCCAGTATCTGAGCCGTGCTTTATATGAGGATTAGGGGTATTTAGAAGATGGAACTTTTTATAATCACTTTTGCTTTGGTTTTAGAAATCTTTCATACTTGACACAAATGACATGCAAATGATAGTGGACAAGCAAAACTACCGGAATTCTATACAAAACAATCTGATTATAAAAAAAATCATACACAGAGTAAACATTTGTCCTGTTGTTTTGTTTACCGTTCAAAAACGGTAACTGTTTTTCATTGTCTCTCTCACATTCCCACTACACAAAATTCATGATACAGGTCATTTTCACATCCTTATTATAAAAATGATATTTTATTAAAAAGGAATGACCATTCATATAAAATCTACAACTACAGTACCTAATTGCAATCAGTTGTCGTTAATAAAGTCTTGTGTTAAGCCAGGTATAAAATCCAAATTCAAAGTAAGACATAAACGTAAAAGATATCAAATGTCCCTGTCAAATGTTGGTACAAAAATAACATTTGTCAAAAAGTTCTGCATAGTTTAACAGATAGATCATAATCAATGTCTACTATCAATTTTGATAAAAAAAATGTTTGGTCATGCTACCTGTGTAGACAAAAAAGACAAATAAGCTATAAAGATATAAAAATAGTGTATAAAAGAAAAAGAAAAATTACAATGTGTAGGAAAATAATCTAACATGATGTCTAATTTAATATTAATAATTAACATCACTGGTTTCATCTTGGGTAAAAATGTTTAAAATGCCACACTATACTTTGCTGGTCAGGTCCTCCATGACATCACCAGCATACTTCCACAAGGCCTGGACCAGAAGCTCAGCTGCTTTTTTGCTATTGGTAAAATCCAAAACTTTCCTCATTTTGGCATGGTCAGTTGGTTCTGCTTGCACAATAGCTGCCATTTCATTCGAAAAGTTGAGGTCGTCGACAATTCCAACAACATTTTTTACTTTATTGATTAATGCTACTCTATTCTCCTTCAGAAATGCATCATTATCTGTAGAACATAGGGGAAGAAGGGGGTATGGGAAAGAAGAAGAAGAAACAAAATCACCAAAAATAAAATGGGATCTGAGCCAACTTAGCTGGGTTTCCATCCATGTTTCACAAATGTTATGCACAGGCACAAAATAATACCAGAAATGCTATGCTTATGCAAACAACATGCTTATGCAAACAAACCCAATGGTGTAGACTACAGTGATTATGAGCAACATTAACACAACCAGAAGTGAGAGACTCAGTCTTTGCTTTTGGCAGAATTATCTTTACAGCCATTTATGATCTGTTTGTGGCTGTGATGTTTGCAGTACAGAGATGGCAGGCAGTATGAGCAGTGTCCAACTTAATTTCTCTGAAATCTGTGCCACTCAGATGACATTCACCATACATTTAGGAGCCACTTCTGGGAGAATCTAGTGCAGAGCCATTTTAAGACTAGCTTTGGATTCAACATTTTGAGTGTTTTGATTGGACCGTATGTAGGGCTAGCCGTGTCAATTCACTGGCCACCTGTGCCAACTAACAATAACTTGATACATCATAGTTTATTTGGAAAACCATTATCCTTCACTCTTTTTCACATTTTGTCTTCAGTGATATTCTAATTTGCCCTAGTGTAAAAATCTTTTTGTGATCTCTCTCTCTTTGTGTGTGTGTGTATATATATATATATATATATATATATATATATATATATATATATATATGTTTTCGTTTGCATATTTTCAAGATTCACAAAAACCTAATGGATGGAAAACCAGCTTCTGTAAAACAAATGGCTTATTGTTATCTTAGTTTTTTAATAATACTGGATTGAGAGTTACCTGCAATCTTCTGATTTTCAGCAGGAGAAGCATAAGTATTTGCTGTGAATTGGACAAAAAGATTTTGTAAGATTTTAAAGTTTAAAGGTTTGAGAGTGAACAAATTTCACACCCTGTTTAAACTGATAGTTACCTACAACTCAGTCTTGCTAGCTACAATTATGGATACATACAGAATGTAATTTGGCCACCAAATCAAAAAACTATTTACCATCACTTATTTGCAGTTTTTCATCAAATCTTGTTTTTGTATTCTGAATATTCACATTCATATTGAAATCACCCAAATTTGATCCAATCAATACAGGGGCAATGACATGACTGAAACCACCTGCTTGAATATGGACAGCCCTACCTGTTGACACAGAAAGTCAAGCCATGATTTACAATCAGTAACTAAACACTAAACAACACTAATACTAAAAACAATAGTTTACTTTTGGTATGTAATTGTACCTTAAATGGAAAAAAAAAAAGGCGAGAGAAAAGTATTTTCACTGAAAACTGAAAATCTGTATTCTTATTTTCTTAGTGTGTAATCTCCCTAAAATCTCAACTGAATAAATTGATTAGCCTGCTGTGTGAGGCTACATAAAATGTCTACTGGGTTCACTATCCTTTGGTGACTGTCATGATCATAACTAATAATCACAACTAAAACTAGTAAGGTTGAAGTTCATGTGCGAGTTACAAACAGCATAGGATCATACACACCTGAGGCACAGGGCCCTGGAGCCACACGTGTTACTATAGGAAAAAAAATAGACAGCATGAGCTTAATTAACTATTTAAAAAAGTTCAATAATTGATCATTACATTTACTTTAACTAATTCGTGAGAAAGTAAAAATTATTTGAGCTTTCACGTTTCCCAGGGAAAGGGGTTTCAGAAAATGATTAAAAATAAAATTCTCACAATTCTACTAGGATTTTTCATCCATCTGGTGCTAATGTGTTTATTTGCACTGGTTAAACCATTAAATCGTTGAAGTACAAGTAGTGGTAAATGACTGTGTTTTATTTGCCTACCTGAGGGGTCTGAGGTGTCCAATTTGGATATCCATTTCCTGAGCTCAGGGTTCGACTCATTCACCTCGTCCCTTTTCAGTAAGTTCAAAAAATCACAGGACATCTTCGGCCCTTTAAGCTGGATGAGGTCCAAAAGCTCTGTATTTCTTTCATCATCTACTTTGATGCACTTTAGCCTTAGGTATTCAGTGGTTGTTATAATTTCCTCAGATTGTATGTATTGTAAAATGAAATTATTCCCGCGCATCCATTTGATCAGTTGTGGCTTGTTACGCTTGATAACAGTATCCATTCTTTCTAAAATCAAACACACAGCAACATGAAGCATCATATATTTAATCATATACACAAAAATACATGGTCTGATACAGAAAGGCATATGTATACAACCTCAGCTCCTACCGAATATGTAACACAGCATAATGCAGCATAAATACATTGTAAATAACATATTTACGATTGCTATACACTCACCAAGCACTTTATTAGGAAGATATACAAACCTGCTCATTTATAGCCGTCTAATTAGTCAGTCATATTGTAGCAGTTCACAGAATAAAGTCACACAGACATGGACAGCAGCTTCCATGTAATGCCCACAATCAAAACGGAATCCCAGTGGTTTCAGTGATTTTGAGTTTGGTGATGGTGCCAGATGAGATGGTCTGACCGTTGCTATAATGCTGGTCTTTCAGGGTTTTTAACACAATTCTCTCTAGTGTTACTGTAGAATGGTGTAATAAGGAAACAACACCCTGGAGCATTTCTGCACATGGACAGTATTTGTTGGTATGAAACTTCAACAGAGAATGAGCACACCAGCTGCGGTAAGAGAAAGACTACGGTGTCTCAGATAACCACTCAACAATGGGTGAGAGCAGAAAAAAGAACCAGAATTCATCTCAGTGCAACACATATCAAACTTTGAGATAGCTTACAACTGCAGAGGACCGTGTCAAATGCCAAATGTAGCGGGTACAGACTCAACAAAACTAGAAAACTGGAAATGTAGAATGATGTGTTGTATCTTCATTTCAGAATTTAATGCCCGCTGAATGAATCTGCCTTGTGTCAACAGTCCAGGCTGGTGGAGACGTAATGGTGCAGTGATTTTTTCTGACATATTGGAGTCTGAGCCTCTCTCCTCTTCCTCCAGACTCTAGAAGCTTGAACTGAGACTCTAGAACTGATTTCCAAATGAAATCCAAATGTATGTTCATTTGAAAAGAGGACTGTGGATCACTGAGCAGTCCATTACTTTTTTCTTCTTAGTTGAGGTAAGATGATGGATGCACTGACACCAACCTCCATCCAATTCTTGAGAAGTTCTCCATTTTTTTGACCATCCTCTCAGGGCTGCAGTCATTCTTGTTACTTGGTAGTTAAGTCAAAATTATATTTAGATCATTTGAGATTCTGGAATTTTGTTTTTCATGAGCTATATGCTCATAAAACATTTTACACGAAATCTCCAAACAAGTCAGGGACAAAGTTGTTGAGAAGTACAAGTCAGGGCTGGGTTATAAAAACATATCAAAATCTCTGATGATTTCCAGAGCACCATCAAATCCATTATCATCAAGTGGAAAGAACGTGGAATCACAATAAATCTGCCAAGAGAAGGTCGCTCACCAAAACTCTCACACTGGGCAAGGAGGACATTAATCAGAGAGACAGCAGAGAGACCAACGGTAACTCTGAAGGATCGGCAGAATTCCCAAGCAGAGGCTGGAGTATCTGTCCATATGACCACAATACGCAGTACACTCCTTAGAGCTGGGCTTTACTGAAGAGTGGCCAGAAAACAGCATTTACTTACAGGCAACACAGAAATGTTCATTTTAACTACAGCACCACTAGAAACGGCGGAGGAACCTTCAAGGAACCTCCTGGAAACTCTAGTCGTTTTATTGAATGTTCTCCACAGTTTCAATTGAGCAACATTCAACAGTTCCTCAAGGACCTCATACCTTTCACAGTGAGGAGCAGAACGTCTTGTGGAGGTTTTTAACACCTTGTTGAATCAATGTGACGGAACATCTGACTTTTAGAGGAGAGATAAAGAAGATCCTACCCAGATAGCTACAGCCTAAAGTGCTCGCTTTCTGAGTGAAAATACCCTCTATATAATCCGCCAGAGGATTTAATATTCATAAAAATTACCTTATTTTCTGTATTTTTACAGAAGATGCCCGTTTTGCTCCTCGGGCCCCACCGCAGCTTTCAGTTTCGTTTACACGAATGTGAAAGGGAAACAGCGGCCTCTTCCGGACACCTGCAGAACTACGTTTAGAAAACGCCACATTAAAAACACCAAGAACAAGTACATTTTTTCTGATTTATATTAAAGTCATTCTGGGAACAGCACATAGCATATCCTATTTGTAAGCGACTCACAATTTTAATGTTCTATCTATCTATCTATCTATCTATCTATCTATCTATCTATCTATCTATCTATCTATCTATCTATTTGTCTGTCTGTCTTTCTGTCTGTCTTTCTGTCTGTCTGTCTGTCTAAATTAAGTAATACATAACTGATTTCCTTACACCTCATTTAACTTATATTTACCCATATATTGATCCAGTGGTTTAATGCACACTGTAGTTAAAAGAAAAGAAAAGACAAACAAAGCCAAGAGAATTAAACTTCAGAACCTCAGGCCAATTTGTGAGATGTTTTATAGATGTTTTCCAAGCTGGAATATTCACTGATAATGAGACCACGCTGATAACCCAGGATTAGATAAGGTAAATCTCCTATCTTTTTGTGATATGTGATTCAGGACGGCAGGTTATTGTGATCTGGAGTAATGAAGCCTAGAAAACAGCATGTAACTGCCCACAAAGTGCAGATCTCAGGTTCTAAGCGTTAATGACTTTTTGCAAGTGAGAACACTTAACTATTGTTTTGACTTAACCTTTTTTTAATCGAGAAAATGTCTTTTGGTGTTGTCTGATCATTTTTTTTGTTGTTTGTTTTCTACATTTAAAGAAAAAAAATACAGTGGTTTATGTTTTATTTGACCATGGATAGTGTGGTACATTTGGTGGAAAAACATTTTAAAATGTAAATGTTGTTGGGGTGACTGTACTTGACATAAAAGTTGAGATCAAATTGAAATCAAACAGTGGATAGTGACCAAGCTATGCCTTGCCTGTGTATTTCTTAATTTTGTGTACTGCCATAAACTGCAATTGCTGTTTTAGAGAACTGTTGCTGAATCCAGAGGAAAAGCACAATTAATGGTGACTCTTTATATTTGATTGGTCCACTTTAGATAAAGAAAACCCTGCTCAGACTTTTTGTAACATCTCAACAACATATCTATGTAGCTGCAATGAAGCATGATTGATCAGGACTTTTAATAAATATCATATATAAAATGTGTTTATAATCTTCTGAATGCTGAGAGTCTATTTTCATATGTTTAGAAGATCACCTGATCCTATAACAGATCTCAAACCATATTAGTCCATCTGAGTTAAGAATTAGGGCCAGGATTAAGGTTAACTCTACTTCATGTTACAGAAATAAATCTAATTCTTAGGTAGTAAGTAATTTTTCTACAGTAGACCAAGATATTTTCCTCTTCTGCCTCAAACTCACTACTAGCCCAGTCATCCCTTTTAGTTATGGTTTAGAATGATGTAGAAAAAGACAAATTGAACAAAATACAAAAATGAAAAAAATGAAGATAATAATAATAATAATAATAATAATAATAATAATAATAATAATAATAATAATAATAATAATAATAATAACCCTTAATTAAACCCCCTTTTAAAACTGTCTGGCTGCTGTATGTGGATTGGGACACGCCCCTACAATAAATGTGGCTAAAAAGTGCCCTCTAGTGGCCGAATCCAAAAGCGCAGCCGGCTCAGCGCCTGTTCAGTTACCAGGGGCAACGCCTCGCCCAATCACACCTCGCTGTTTTGTTTATTTACGTTTCTTCAGCAGCAGATGTGAAGATGGGTGAGATATGAGATATATCTGCACTGTAAACAGCTATAAGACAGACAAGAGCTTATGATGAGGTGTCCATGAGAAGCACATGAAGATATAAACATGGAGAAGGTCAGCTTCAGTCCTCTTCCAGCAGCCAGATCTTCAGCTCCTGGTGACCAAGAGAAGACCTCCAAAGACCAGGCTGCTCTGACTGCTCTCCGAAACGCCTCTGCCTTCTTCGAGAAATATGACAGCAGGGAAGTCCAGGAGCTGCTCAGTCTGACTGCACACAGCTGGTTAAATCCTGAAGCTGCTGTAGATGCAGATGTTCCTCCTGGCCTCATCAGACACATGAAGACCTTCTCACACACCAGTGCCATCATCCTGTCCCCCTGCGACTCCAATGTGTCCCTTGATTACAAGGTTGTCCACCAGATTGTGAGGGAGTTGACAGTGGGCATCTACTGCTTCAACCAAGTGCCAGTGATCAGCCTCGAACCCAACTTTGACCAGAGCACTTCTTGCCAGCTGTCACCAGTGTACCATGATACCAGAGTGGGGCAGGTGTTGTTGAACACTGATTATACCATGAAGGCTCTCTGGCATGGGGCACATATCCCAAAAGAAAAGCGCCTTCATTTTACAGAGCTGTGGAGGTCCAGCATGTGTGTGGACTCCAGTGGAGTTCCTCAGACCAACAAGGATTTTCTAGAAGAATTTCTTACAGCAGGTGAGGGATGGATGTGTTTTAACATTGAGGCCAAATTTTTTATTTTGTTTTCATGGTCTGACATACTTTAATTTGACCCAAATGTTTAAAAATGTCTTTGTAGGACACAGTCAATCAATCAATCAACGTTTATTTATATTGTGCTTTTTTATAACAATGGAGTTGTTTCAAAGCAGCTTTATAGAAATCCAGGTCCAAGCCTTGATTGAGCAGCCAGCAGGCAACAGTGGCAGGAAAAACTCTCTCAGTCTAAGAGGAAGAAACCTTAAGGGGAACCAAGGCTCAAGAGAGGAACCCATCCTCCTCTGTTGGACACCGGAGAGCACAGACATAGGCATAAAAAGTTGTAAAAGTTGTCACGCATATCAGATACTGTTAGGTTCAAGAAGTCCTGGGCTACTCATATTTGTCTTCATTTGTAAGAATTTGACCATATATATATATATATATATATATATATAAACTGAATATGGGCCCTCATACTGGCTCATGAGGTTCAAGCTCAGTGGTTTGTCTATTGTCTATGGTGTCTTTTCTTAAATTTAATTTCTGCAGGTTTACAGGATATCTCAGATGACCCGAGTTACCATGGCATATATGATAGAGATTCAGACGAAACTGACCCAACTTATGACCCCAACAGCGCAGAGGAGCAGAAGCTTTTCTGTCAGTTTGCAGAAAAAGTTCTGCTAAAGATCACCTCCTACCTTACCTCTGTCCGACAGCATGAGAATCTCTTTACCTTTGAGGGGGCTCTCTCCCTGTCCAGTGTAATCCGGCTGACTGAGGAATCAGTGGAGCTGAGCACATACCAGCGTCTGCAGCAAAGAATTTCCAGACACGCGAGGCTGGTCAAGAAACACCTGGGCCGCAAAGTGGAGCTGAACCAGGACTTGGCCTACCTGAAGCTCATCAGCTACCTTGTGCCTTTCCTCGTGGGTCTGAGGAAGAAGAAGAGAATTCCTGACTTTTCTCAGATGATCCCACCTATCTCAGGTAAGTTCACATGTCCTGAAACTCTTCATGTCTTGTCTGATCAATTAAGGTAAAGTCCTATCTGTTCAAATGTTTGTGGACACCCCTTCTAAAGAAAGCATTCAGCTACTTTAAGTTGCACCAAATGTTGACACAGATGTGCAAATGCACTCACAGCCTGTCTAGTTCCTGTAGAGAAGTACTGCCAATAAAAAAGGACTCTCTGGAGTAGATAAACATGAACCTAATGGCACTGGGCTCAAGGGGTATAAAGAGTTGTGAAGAAGTGGAAATGTGTTCTCTGGAATGATGGGGCTCCATCCAATACTTCAGGGATGAGTTGAATAATTGGGGAAAAGGTGGGCTGGTGATCATTCAACATCATCAACATCATGGTCTTGTCTGTGGATGCAATCAGTTCCTCACAACAATGCTCCAAAATCCTTTCCTGGACAGTAAAGAGTGTTGTTTCCTCACAGATGACAAGCTGAAAACAGAGCGAGAATTGCCTCCTCTTCTCCTTGGACCAGAATTCTCTTGTAGACACTTTCCATACCCACCAGACCAGTACTTTCATCTTCATGGAGGGATTGAATTTGATGTTGGGACTCCTGAGCTGGAGGACATCGCTGAAGAGATGAAGGTGAGGATAGATAAAAGATGAGGATGAATCTGAAACAGTTCTCCTTTTCAACCTGTGAACAACAAATAGTGGAAAAGCCAAAAACATCACGAATATCTGCTCATAGTGTATCAGAGGCAGATATTGTAGGCACAAATTAGGTTTAGTCTTGACTCTAAATAAGATTCCCATTTAGTCTTTTTTAAGGATGAAATTTCAATTTTAGGATGAAAATCTTTATTTGTAGTATTTTTGTGAGACAATAAACATATGCACATATGCTTATATTCAACCACTACATATACACTGATGAGCCATAACATTAGTACATCTGAAAGGTGAAGTGAAAAACATTGACAAACGTCATCTAGAGTAGCATCTGTCAAGGGTTAGATGAATTAGGCAAGAAGTGAACAGTCAGTTCTTGAAGCTTAAGAATCTAAAACACAGGCATTTGAGACACGGGCCAGACTGTGGCTAGATGACAGGGTGACAACATCTCTAAAACATCAGGCAGGTCTTGATGGGTTTTCCTGGAATGACCAAGAAAGGACAATGAGTGAACCTGCAACAGGGTCATGGGTCAGTCAGGCTCACTGATGTTTATGCAAGCCTCTCTTCACAGTTGACTTTTTAGGACTAATTTACTGGTGCTAGATACCACAGCACACCTTCACAGGCCTTGTGTAGTCTAATCCTCGAATGGTCTGATCTGTTGTGGTGGCAGAAGGGGGACCAACTCGATATTAGGCAGGTGTTGCTAATGGTATAGCATATCAGTGTATATAATTAAAGTAAATATTAAAAGTAATGTAAGATGTGTGTTCTTTTCTCTATTACTGCTCACACTGTGAAAGCAATATGTGAAGCTTTTCAACTCCTGGTTTACAGTAGTTTATTTGCTTTTACACAGGTGGCTTTTTCAGAGCTACAAACTCAAACATCAGGATATTTGAAAGACTTACTTCGACAAGACAATGCATACAAAAGGCACTTTCCTGTTCCCCTGTGTGAGATTGATGGGAAAAGGTAAACAAACCTGGATATATATATATATATTATTTATGTGTGTGACCTTCTATATATACTGAATCACTCTGGGCTTGACTTAATTTTGCAGGTACTGTGTGATCTGCATTAAGCTGGAGTCCTTCTATCCCAAACCCAACACGTTTCAGTGGTGGGAAGGCCTGACCATGGTCATGAAAACACTGCAGGGGCAGAAACTGCCCTTGACGGACATTCAGCTACATGAACTGTTCAAGAAGACATTTGGCTATACAAAAGCCATCAAGTGCAAGGTAATGACTGGTGATTGCGATGACTCAGACCTACAGGCCAGAAGTCTGGAAGCAATTCCAGCTCAGAATCCACTGTAAAGTGTATTGTATTGTTCATTGTATTAGGTTATATAATATAACATAGAATTCACTAAAGTAAGAGTACAGCACTGCAGACCTGTGGGAGGTTCTTGTGGAAGTATTTTGATGTGTCATGCTTTCATACTTTTGGCCTGTGGTGGCTTTTATCAATAAAACATTTGATTCATTTCATTAGATCAGATTTCTGCTGATCAGAGTGTTGAACTAAGTGTGAGTGGTGTGTCACAGAGTGTCCCATATGGCCTCCGGGCAGCAGCAGAGCGGGGCCTGTCAGCTGCGTTTCATACTCTGAGCCGTAAGAACTCCCCCTCCCACCTGGGGCTGCTGGATGAGCATGGCTACTCCCTGCTGCATCACGCTGCTGTGTATAACCATGCAAATATCATCTGCCAGCTGGCAGCTGCTGGCATCAACCTCAACCAGGCACGTAGCTTCAGATTCAGTCACCCTGGTACGTTCACTCACACACAATCCAGCACTCCAGCAAAGTTATTGCAAACTTTTGAATGGTTAAGTGAGTGTTTTGTTAATAATACTGGCAAGTGTGTAATAGTACACAAAAATCAGGGTTTGGTGCTCACCATGGTTTGGACACTATGGTTTGGTATAGAGCTTAAGCCAGTGATTTCCATACTGTTTCATGACAAGACCCTCCTAGAAGTAGGGGTGCTGGTGCTGAGACTATAGCTGGAACCCCAGCCCTCACCCTTGGTCCAATGCAATAAATGAAATGAAATCAAATCAAATCAAATATATTTGTATAGCACTTTTTTACAACTAATGTTGTCACAAAGCAGCTTTATGGATCTCAGCAACATATGAAGACAAAAAAAAAAAACTCCAACAAAAGTAGGAATTCTTTTTAATACCCTTGATTTCAGAATGAATGAGGTGTTCCAATAGTTTGTCCGTATAGCACATGTTGTGATTAGTGGATAAGATTTTAATATCAATATCAAAAGAAGTAGCAAAATTATGCAATCTGTAATAGATTCAGTCAGTGTTTCCAAACTTTGACTGATACTGTATAAGCTACATTGTATCATGTATTCTCTGTGGGAGACTGAACAATGACCCCTGTACCATGGTGGCTTAATACAAACACCTACCCTCACACCCCACATATATCATGTATATACTTGTTTTTCATGACTTTGAGAAATCATTGTGCTCTTAGTTGAGTTCATTCC
Organism: Acestrorhynchus altus; assembly: GCA_034509495.1. Lineage (NCBI taxonomy): Eukaryota > Metazoa > Chordata > Actinopteri > Characiformes > Acestrorhynchidae > Acestrorhynchus > Acestrorhynchus altus. The sequence goes on from CM067509.1 coordinate 27,915,275, forward strand.
TTTGCTAGAAAGGTTTCTTTCAGTAATGCCATAGAAGGACCATGTTTGATTCCATAAAGAACCACTGATGTGAAAGAGAGATATGTGTGAAGAACAGTTTAAAGTTTTAAAGATGTGAATGTTTAAAGGTTCTTTACCAATGTAAGGGTAACATCTCTATGAAAATGATTCTTTATAGATTGAAACATGGTTCTTGTTTTTATAAGTAAAACTTTTGGAAAATATGCCCATTGTTCTGCATTATGGTAAAGAAATCACTTGCTTTTTTTTAGCCATGTCAGATGCTGGAGAGACACTAAGAAAGGGAGCAGGTAGGATTTTTAACATTTTTATTTATACCTAAAATGACAATACTGAAAAATTGAAAATTGGTAAAATGCATCAGTATGAAGCTGCTAATTCAACTCATTGATTTTGAGTTCAATCATTTTCAATCTGAGTTTTATAATCTGCATTTAGGATTGCCTGTTTACATTTTGTGTTATGATTTTCTTTATACATAAATATGCTCTTTCCTCCCCAGGCCCCACACCACTTCACCTGGCAGCCCAGTGTGGCTCTCTGGAGGCTCTGAACTGCTTAATTGCTCTGAAGGCAGACTACAGACTTGTGGACCAGAGAGGATGGATGGCTGTTCATTTTGCAGCCTTTTACGGCCAGGTTGCATGTGTCCAAGCCCTGTGCAGGAAAGATCCAACCCTGCTGGATGAACACACTTCTGCAGAGTAAATGATACTTTCCTATACAAATACTACAAATTGTGTACAAACAAACAAATCGCTTAACATTTCACAATAATCTTTTGTTTTATTTTCATTGTTTTCAACCTGACGTGAAAGTGAAATGATTTTTGAAAATGATTTTGAGGGCACTATAGTCTCATACTTAAGGACAGTGCATTTGATAATTCAGTACATGAGCTGAATGTGGATCACATTACATTGTGAGTCTCTCATTACTAAGCAACAGACAGTGGAATGTAATGGTGACATTTGTTTATATAAGTAAGTGATCATTACAAGCCACAGAACACCATGCATTTCTTGTTCCCCATTAGGTTGCTAATACCATGCTTAAGTTACTAAGCAACATAATGGTCAAAGATCATTTCATGAACAGAAGCATGCTTCTAAATCCTATTCCTACAGTCCTATGGGATTAGTTTTACATGAGCAGATGGAGTAATATAATTTTACAACAGGATGTCTATAAAATTCCTGTCCAATTAACATGGGAAAAGAAATTTTGTTATAATTTTGGGAGAAGGATCACACCCTCCTATATATATCCACTGCTTCTCACATCTCACTTCACCTTCAAGAAAAGCAACTTCACACCCACCTCCACCCCATCTCCTCCATACTTCTCCAAGGATCACCTCAACTATGGCTGGTTAGCTTTACAGGGCACACCTAACACAAAGCTGCTCCAAACTCTAGCCCAATTACCTCCTGATTTGACTCTCCGTTCAGCCTTCCAGGTGTGATCTGTACTAGGAAAATGATTGAGATTAGAGTGGCCATTTGAGTTACGCACTGCCATCATCTTGAAAAAAGGTCAATAATATGTGGCTCTAAATTTTATAACCCAATTAACATAATAACACAATTTTAGTTGAAAATGAGGAACTACATGTTCATAACTGAGGAGTTATGAATTGTGAATATGTGAGTGTTATATGTCACACTACATGTGATGGTTATTACGGACATGAATGACCCAAGGTATCAGTGAGATGCACGACAAAGCTTGAAAACAACACAGAAAATATTTCCAAGGGATATGACAGATATTTTCACATATTGATTTAAAATATTTACACTTTAATTCACACAGTATTATTATAATCAGAGGGGTTTTTTTTATGACTCATTGCACAGAAGGCAAAAGGGGTTAAATCTTTAATGATGTTGGAGCCCACAGTAATAATTACACTATCCCACCTTCCCATGTAAAACTAATCCCAGCTGGATAGGGCTTTTAATCTGTTAATGTGATGCATATCAATGATGACCAATGTCTGAAATTATCAGTGTTTCTACTGCTACTTAATGAACTATAGTTTTGAACTATAATGGTCAATCCCTATAGCAGAGTACTAATGGGAGTAGAGTTTCATTTTTCTCATGGCATAAGCATTATCATTTATAGTAGAATTCAGTGTAACATGTGATCATGTTTTGGCCAAAATATTATTTTGGGGATTTTCTAAAAAAGCTTGTTGTTTTATTTTTTATCAATTCTTTATTGCTGTGTAAATGATTCTTCAGTCCTCAAAGATCTAGATTGTTATTTACTCACTCGTTGAACTTTAGCAGACTGAAGATTCCCTGCAAGTACTCAAATTATACTGGAATAACATTTTAACTTAAATGAATGTAATTCATTTGATATTTCATTATGACCTGATCCTGGAGTATCACTTCCCTGCAGGTTTTAGAGTTTCCCTTAATTCCAACACACCTAATGAACTAACTGGTGAGCCCATGTTGAGACAAACATGGTGTGTTGCAGCAGGAAAACACAAAATTAAGCTGGGCAGTGGTACTCTTGGACCAGAATTGGGAACTACTTAGTTTATGTAGTAAATTTTATCTCTACTCCTGATTAACTGTCCAGCTGTGTTGTAGGTATCACACCACCCCCTTGTTACTGTCAGCCACATCAGGCTCTGTAGAGGTGCTGGACTACCTGCTGTCCACTGGGGCGAATTGGAGAGAGAAGGACAGTAAGGACAATAACGCTGTCCAGCTGGCAGCCCTTTATTTCCATATCAACATCCTGAGGTGCTTCATACTGCGGAATCTGGAGGGCCTTCCTGTGTGGAACATACTTGTTGGTATGTCCACGTTTGGGAAGAGATAGCTTAGTCAGGGTCCCTAAACTGTGTAACATTATACCAGTCTTTCCTAATCTGGTCTCTATTTTTGATTAAGCACTCAAAACTGTCCTTTTTGCCAGTGTTTTCCATTAACCTTTAAATAACCTTATCCATAAATCCTAAAAGGACACATCTGTTTGACTGACAGTTGAGACTGACAGAAAAACACATTATTTTGCTGCAGTGCAACTGAAAATGGATCTGCTATGGATATTAATATCAGTGCATGCTTGTGTAACACATTAACTGCTTGAACTCTGATTTGATTTTAGATTTAAGGCCTACAATTCAGGCATTACTGATTATTTTGAATAATTCATTATCTTCTATGAATCAATCAGTATCCTCTATGACATATGCAGTACCTACTATGAATTATTCTGTATCAACTATCCCACTATATGAAATGATGCAGAATAAGATTACAAAATCCTCTACCTGGGGTTTCACAAAGGGTCCACCAGTTCCCATCTAATCATTCATTATAATAGGTGTTGTTATTTTTGCCTTTGCTGCAGATTTCTCTTTATATTAGAAACATAAATGCAAATTGTCACAGCTTAAAATGCCTGGGAAGTGCTCATCTATTCATTTGTTTAAGCACACTCTTTGTACCCTTTATTTGTCCCCATAGATATGCTGCAGAGTGAGGACCACAAGAGGCTGGAGATGGCTGTCAGGTGTTTGGAGGCTCTGTGTGTCAATGCTGGCTCCTTCTGGAAGGACATAATTGAAGCAGGTCTCAGCCATGGTCACCATTATTGAAATCACATTTGATGCTTTTTGAAATCACGTGTTCATTTTCAGCCTTTGATGTTAGGAATATTCATTGGTCACAATCAGCCATAAAATGGATACTCTTTTCTACACTCATTGTATATGATTTAATTAGGTCCACTTGCCATACTGAGAGCACGTATTATGTGGGTAGTGGGTCATTCGCAGCATGCAGTGACACTATTGCGCTGGTATGAGTGGATCACACACTGCAGTTCTGCCAGTGTGTTTCAACAGTGTGTCCACACACGGTCCACTCTATTAGACACTCCTAGATTTAAGGAAGCTCATCTGTTTCTGCACAGTTTGTATCGATCCTCAACTAGTTCTCTAGTTCTTCGTTAGTCAGGATTCTGCCCACAGGATGTTGTTGGCTGAATATTTCTGGTTAGTGGACTATTCTAAGTACAGTGGTGAGGTGTTTAAAAACTCCAGCAGCACTGCTGTGTCTTAGCCACCAGCACAACACAAAAACAGTGTCATTGATATTGCAGTGATATTGAAAATGATTCACCACTCAAATAATACCTTCTCTGTCATGGTCCTGTGGGATCCTTGCCATTGAAGAAAAGGGTTCACAGCAGCACGAATAGGAGGCTAACAAAGTATACAGAGAAACAGATGGACTAGAGTCTGTAATTAAATGCTCCTCTTTGGTAAATTGAGTGAAATTCATACGATTGTGGTGATATAAATATTTATTGTATAGGAAACTTTATCAAGCAGTTTGGCTTGGGTTTTATAAATAAATGGTTTATAAATAAATACAAGATATAAACACTGATGGGTAAATAACCTTAGCCTGTATATGGTGTAATAGGTGGTGTAGCTGCACTGGTGGAGATCTTGCGCAGTGGGAGGCCAATGCTTCAGCGCATGGCTGCAGCAGTGGTGTGTCACATGACGGAGAACTTTGAGGTGTGTGAGGAGTTAGTACGGTGCACAGCAGTGCCAGTGCTCATTAAACTCCTTGGCGGGAAACAGCCTGAGCTCCATTCACGCTGTGCTGTTATTCTGGCAGACTTGGCTGGCCACAGTGGACAATACCAAATCCATATTGCTGAGCTGGTGAGTCTACATTGAGCACTACATATATTTGTTCTTGTTCTAGGACTTTCTGATATGTCATGGTGTTACTATACTAATGCATATTAACTAACCAAAGGTTTTATGAATTTAATACCATTACTGCATTTATACTGAATGTGTAAATAAAGACAATTGGGACATACACTGCTGGTCACAAATTTTTGAACCCCCAATATTGTACATATTATGCAGCGGCATGTTGTTAATCATGAGATCACGTCACAGCATGAGGACCATCCCAAATTGATTTGTTTTACTGGTTGACGACCAACCTTGACATTATGACCAACTCCTTATTTCTACACTCACTGTTCATTTTTATCAGCTTCACTTACCACACAGGAGCAATTTGTAGTTCTATAGTTAGACTGCATTTGTTTCTCTGCATACCCTGTTAGCCTTCTGTCACCATGTTCTTCAATGTTCATGACCCCACAGGACCACCACAGAACAGGTATTATTTGAGTGATGGGTCATTCTCAGCAATGCAGTGACATTGACATGGTAATGGTGTGTGGCACCGCTGGGTCTGATCCACTCATACCAGCATAACACACAGTAACACACCACCACTATGCCAATATATGCTCACCATACACTCACTGTCCATTGTATTATAAACATCTAGCTTCTTCTCAGTGGCAAAGATTTGAGTCTTCACTTACTTAGTATTGCATTTGTTGTCAGGCCCAAGCCTAATTCATTTCTGTTATAAATGTAAAACCTCTGCCTTGAAACTGCCACTCTTAAAATTACTGACTGAGGAAATGGACAGTAACAGGGATCTGAATTCACTTTCATCACAGCGATGTGATTGACAGGTCATTTGTCTCCTTCCCTGTGTGTGTGTAGGGTGGGGTTGCGCCGGTAGTGCGGCTTCTAAACACCAATCTCCAGGACTTGCTGCTCAATGCAGTGAGATGTGTCCGGGCTCTGTGTGTTGGTTGTCCCACCAACCAGACCACAGTGGCCTGCACTGGAGGAATCCCACAGCTGGTAGATCTCCTCACTGTGAAATCTGGTACGGGACTTATATGTCAATATTTAAGTTCCAGACTTTCTATGTTGAAAGTTTTCAGTAGATACATACATTTATTTAGGCCTGTCATGCTTACTTTTTTTGATAATATTTTGTACTGTTCCAGAAAAAATGTTAAACTTTAAAGTTAATTTCAAGAATGTCTCATAAAAGTGGGGATCAAATCGAGTAAGACTAATTGACAAGAATCTATTGTAAAGAAGTGTATATAACACAATATTATATACACTCACTGTTGCTCCCTAAAACCTGGAACATGATGGTGAATAAAACATCAAAACTAACTTTTGTGTTTAGTTTACACACCTTACACACCTGTGTGTGTGTGTGTGTGTTTTAGAGGTTCTGCAGGAAGAGGCATGTCTGGCTCTGGCTGAACTAGCTCATGGGCATTCAAAGAACCAGGAGCTGATCTGTGAGACAGGTGCCGTCCACCCCTTGGTGCAGGTCCTGCAGGCCAGAAAGATGTCTGTCCAGGTCAAAGCAGCCAGAGCTGTTGAAGCCATAACATACCAAAACCCATCCACACAGGAACTGTTTCGGAAGACATCAGCAGCCAGGCACCTTCTGCGGCTCTTAAAGGTAACACTATAGCACCTTGGCTTTAGGGCTGTATTTAATCAAATAAATTGCTGTCAGGATTATGGCAGGGTTTTTTCTTTACTGGCACCATATTTTGTACATTTATATTTAGGCATTTAGCAGACGCTCTTAGCCCTTTCTCTCTATCCACAGGTTTTCCAGCAGGAGGCGAGAGAGCAGGGAGCCACTTCTCTCTGGGCATTGGCAGGACACACACTGAAGGAGCAGAAGCAAATGGCCAGGGTCATCAACTACCACTTTATCTTGGACATGCTCTTGTCCACCTCTGACAAAATGCAATATGTGGGTAAGGTCCACAGTTATTTACAGTATGTACTGTTACAGCAAAAGTCATTCACCCCAGGCAGCTCTTCTCATTGTCAGCATCTGGGGTGCTCATAAATGTAAAGTCAAACTTTCCCAGTGAAGCTGTCATCCAGCAAAGGAAAGGGGGAGGAATCTCAAGAGATTAACAAAATGAAGCACCAAGCATAGTAAAACCAGTGCTCAGTGACATGGTGTTGACAGCCACTGGATAAACTGCGCTAAAGTTTGATTTACGGTCCTTTGGGCGGCCGTCTGCTCGAGCTTTCTCTCGGCTACTGTGAGAAGGGTCGAGTCCAGCAGGTAGGCGGCCAGTGCTTCCTGTCTCGAGACACTACCTTTCTGCTAGACTCATAATAAGACAGGCAGGCACGCGCTCAGGAATGCTTGGCCCCCGCTGGGATCCCCCATAACACTGCTCTTACAAAAAGATGCACTCCTGCCTCTTGTTTTTGTCATTAGTGTCCTCTCTGCATATGACATGATTGCAAGAAATGATTCTACAACTACGTTTTTATGCCAGAAGTGCTTCCTCTTTGTCCTTCTGTCTGGCGCCTGAGTGTGATAGGTCTGTTTAAAAGCTTCTGCCTAGCAGCTGCTCCTTCAACTCCCTCTAGACCCTTTTCAGCCCGAGTTGTCCTCACATTAGATTTGTGAAATACAGAGGTTGGAATAACCCTTCTAAACCATCTAAATCCCACTTGAAGATGACAGTCTGCTCTGGTTATATTATTTACAGGTTGCCAAGCTGTGATAGCCCTGACATGGGATAGCTTTGCCCATCAGAATGGCCTTTGCAGAGAAAATGTGGTGCCACCACTGGTGCGGCTGCTGCGCGGGACCCGTACTACAGAAAGAACTCTCCTTAGCACCATCTGTGCCCTCCGTACCTTGTGCATAGGTAATGTTAATAGGCTTAATTATGGGTATGATTAGTGCTTGTAGAACTTTGAACAAATCTGTCTAACTGCCCGTTGGTCAAGAGGCAGGAGATCATAACATCCTGTCAGCACACCAGCCTTTTTTTTGTACCAAATACATAGAGCCTGTAAACACCAGCCTGTTTATACTAAATGCACCAACTGCATAGTAACAAATACCTGGCTGAATGTCATTTCCTTTTTGTCACGCTGTGCGCAGAGCAGAAGAGTGGTGGATGTACCTGTGGGGTTTAAAGGATTTATTGTACACAAACATGGGAAACAAAACAACATGCAGAGCAAACATGCTGACATTCAAATAAAATACAGACTGGAACAAGGAACTTAAATACATGGACAGCATGGGAAACACCTGGGACTGAATGACGAATGGGCAGGGTTACAAATGAGACAAAGATGGGAATGGGTGGAGCAAGAGCAGAGACAGATCCAAAACAAAACAAAACACATGTGCTAATAATATGGGGAAACCAAAACAAAACAGAACAGTGACAATGTGAAGGGACTGACAGGGGAGGACAGATACATGACAAGTTTTGCAACTTATTTTATTCATTAATTTATGTATTAATTTATTTAGTTTTGCTAAATGATTCACATGTTGTTCTCAGCAACCAGGGGGCTGATCCCCATATTATACTTGGCAACCAACATGTGGCACTTTGTCCAGATGTGAACCAAGCTTTGGGCCTAAATTCAAACTAAAGTCTGTCTGATGAAACTCAAGCTCAGCATGATATATTTGGCCCAAAAAAGCTGGAGTCATTTTTTCTATTTGGGTTATATATAAAAGTTCCTGAATACAAAGCATTTTTAAGCTAACTAACTTACTCAAAAGCTCTCACATTGTTTTAACTCCAGCATATTAGTTGCTAAAAATACAGTTTAAGTTGAGCCTTAAAAACATTTGCAATTGAGTTGCAGCTGGAGCTGCTTAAATAATGTACAAGAGGTTTAGTCTATGTTCTTCCCCCTCCCTTACTCCGCCATTACATGGAAAGAGGACTTACTATTTTCAGACTCATATGATTTGAACTAATGATCTGTCTCTTAACAAGCAGGCAGTTAGACAGTTACTCCACCTTAGAGCTGTGCAGCCAAAGAACAGAAAATTAATTTGTTCAGACCTGGGTTTTTATGTAGTGTAATTTCACAGATCTAGGGTGGTCCTACAGTCTAACTGCTACTCATCAAATGTGAATGAGTGAATATGAATTTATATCTTAGCAAAGATTCAGAGATTCATTGTTAAAAGTGATATACGGGCCCCAAATGGCGTAGCGCTACCATTATGAATCCAGGTTTAATCTTCTCACCATCGGCAGCCAGAGGGAGAGAAATTGACTTGCTCTCCCTCGGGAGGTGGGTAGATGGCACTCTTCCCACATCTTATAAGTTTGCTTCTGGACGACACAGGTGTCTGCCGACCATTGTGTCAGATCCGGGTTTCTCCTCCAAGCACGATTACTCCTCTCAATGATACAAATGGCAGCAATTCAAAAAGAGGTGGTAGGCTATCTTCACATGACTCAGAGGAAATGTGGGAGACTACTTAGGGGGATGGGCAGTTGGCACGTCTAAATTAGTAGAATTTATAAAATTCTACTAAAAATTATAAAAAATAAAAATAAAAGTGATATACGCTAGGGGAATACCTGCTGATGGTATTAAGAAGTAAATAAACTGAAGGTGGGGAACACAGACACTACATCTTGCACAATATTTAATTAATTTTGGCAGCAGTTCATTTACTGTTTTTGAGTTTGAGGTGTTTTGGAGGTTCATCTCAATATGTTTTGTTGTCCAAATGGAGATGCAGAATTAAAAGATGATTTAGGAGAAGTACAGACTAAGTAAAGTTAACTCAAAAAGTTCTATTTAATCATTTTGGGTTGTCCTGACTTTACGTGTTTTACAGAGTGGTGCAATTTGCATTAGATATGTGTTAGATTTTTAAAAATATTATAAATTATTTTGCCTCAGTAAATCTCTAAATTAACAGCTTCTGACACATTATTCACTGCTCTTTAGACACTTCATTCACTTAAGCTCTGAATTGTTTATATCTAATATCACTTGACTTTCTTCATTTTGTCTGCCAGTGTACAGAAAATGATACTGGTACTGTCTGATTTGTTTATAATGTTATTTACTAAAACATTGTTTAAGTGTTTTTGTTTAATTATGAGACTTAAATTTATCTATGATTATTATGTCAATAATAGTATTAATAATACATGTAGTTTAAGTAGCACCTTTCACTAACTTATCAATGCTTTCCAATATCAACAGAAAATATTCAAAGAAATATTTATGAGACAAATCATGTAGAGAACATAAGTTAAAAAGTGTATTATTTATACTTTTTCTGCACACCAGATGGAAATGTTTTCATTTTTCTGTTTGTAGGAGTGGCTCATTCAAATAATGCAAAAAGTCAAGCAGTGATTTATAAGGAAAACACCATCCCAACACTGTTAAAGCTTCTGCAACGCCATGAATCTCTTCAGGTTAAAGTAAGTACTGGACATATGTACTGCACCTGGTGCCCTCAAGAAGACAATGAAAGTTCAAGATTTTCACAAAAGACTCAATCATGACCACAATCCAACTTCCATTATGGGCATTAGGTCCAGGTTGCTCAGACTCTGGCTTGCATTTTGATGGGGAACCAGAAGCTCCAGAAAGTATTCTGGGAGCATGAAGATTTCTCTTACAACATCATTTTGCAGCTTCTGCAAGTCCAAAACCTGGTAACCTTTACCCCATAGTTTCTTCATTGTTTTCTACATTTTTTTAATATTTGGAAGGATATGCTGGTGTAAATAAGATGGAATGTATTTGATTTGGATTAGTATCCATTACAATTTACTGTAAATAGTGATAGATATCATTGTTTTGCCTGTAATGTTGTGTTAGAACATCTGTCTGGAGGCTGGACATGCTCTGGCCTTGTTTGTGTACAATAACCAAACTCAACAGACAGCAGTTTCAAAAAGAGGAGGAGTTCCAGTGCACGTCTTTGAGCACTTCTTGAGCTCAGACAATGAGACTGAGAAGGCCAAGGCTGCATTTCAGGTATCAGAAGAACACAAACCATTTCTCTCATTTGTTCTTTAGTAGTTAACTGGTATTATGACAATCAGTATTATTCGGGGAGAATTTGATTAGACAAACCAAACAGTACTTTTTGCTGGACTGTCTCATGAACCAGTCTAAAGAAGTGACTGATACACTTTGTTAAAATATCACTGTGTTGTCAGTCAATGTTTGTACCACTTCTGAATTGAACTCAGGTATAAATTGCACTTATAAAAATTGTATTTATAAACTCAGGATTCTAGTTGATACATGAGTTTACGAGAGGTGACATATCATCCGATATCATTTGCACAGCATTAGTGCGTTGGCTACAGCCCTCTTTTGACATCGCTAGAGTGGCATTAACACACTATGAGGTTAGTTAATTCTTGCTGTGTCTTGGTAGGGTGACTGCCAACACTATTTATTTATGGCTGATCAATCATTGTTCGTAGGAGGAGGGTCAAGAAATTCAAGGAATGTGTGATGCTGGGGGTTTTGTGTTCTGAAATACAAGAAATAAAAATGGTTGTGGGCCCCTTGGACTCATTTTTACACATATTAATGTTTGCCTACCACCAGATTTTGCACAATAAAACCAACATGTTAACAGCGAGTCACAAGCCATGTTCACTAGGACCCAGGCCCTTCACATCTAATGACTTATTTAAATATGTGCAACACATTTGAAAGCTCAAGTCCTTTACCAGGCAGGGTAATGGACTTATGGTCACATGAAATGGCACATAATAGCTAGATGTCATATTTGATGCTATATTTTTGAAATATGATTTGTATTGGTCCTAACCTTGGTTCTAAGTTTTTCTTATTTACAACTGAACTCTTGTTCCTTATTAGGTAGTTGTTCTGGCCAAAATAATCACTGGCTCTGACACAGTGACACTCACTGCAAGAGGAATAAATGTTCTGGTGGATTTACTGCAATCGGAAACCCCCAACACTGTGGTCATTACAGGTACCTTAGAAATTTATTTTATAGCTTCAAATACATAAATACACATCAGCCATAACATTAAAACCACTGACAAGTGAATTGAAAAGTTTCAATGGCACCTGTCAAAACGTGGGATCTACAGTATATGTCACAGTAAGTAAACGGTCAGTGAGGTATGGTATACAGGTATGGTATACAGTGGTCATTACCTACCAAAAGTTCCCCAAAGAAGGACAACCAGTAAACAATCAATGATGCTCAAGAAGCCCCCACAATTTTTTTTCTACTAACATTTTTGTACCAGATACCAAAGGACACCTTGTGTCTGAGGTCTGGTGGAGTCCATGCTTTGAACTGTCAAAGCTGTTTTGGTGGCCAGAGGTGGACCTACACGTTTTGATGTTATGGCTATTGGTGTCCACCTGTTTTTTTAAATGTATATTACATGAATTATGTATTCTGTTATTTCACTGTTCCTTCTCCAGCTCAGTTTCTGGCAAGCTTGGCTCACACCAGAACTGTTTCAGATGCTTTTGTGTCCATTGGAGTAGTGGAGCATCTCATGGCCCACCTATACTCTAAGGACAAAGAGGTACATGCTCTAAAATGAATTGTTTAGGCTTTGTTTAGTACTATATTTCTCAAAAATGTAACATTTGTATTTAAAAGTTATTTAATAATTATCTTAGCAAGATAATTATGCTGATATTTGAAAAATATCCATTAAATTCCAAAATATAAACCAGCCACCTTCTCAAATTTGATGCACTGTTGTACTCGGTAATTTACATTTCACCAAAAAAATCTTTTTAATTTACATTACTTTTATGTAAATTGAAAAAGAACACAAAACTACAGTATTCTGTCATTTTGTGCATTCAGTAGTGCTGTCACTTTTACTATTAATTAATTTTTCTTTCCTCAGGTACAAACAGCCTGTGCCAGCGCTCTCGGTTACCTGAGCTTCAACAGACATGCACATCGCCTCCTGATGACAGAGTGCAGGAACACTCCTCTTAAGTACAAACTGCTGACAGAACATTTAGCTACGGATGCGAAGATATGCCCCAGATTTACATCTGAGTTCAAAAGACAAAGGAAAGTGGGCCTACCATCACTCAGGTATCTCTCCCATCTCTCACAGCGGGTGGAGTTAAACTTCTGGATAGTTCATTCAGTGTAGTTTAGAGTTAAATGTTGCATCATAGAGAATTAATAGAGAGCTTCACAGTGGTGATGACTGAAACCAAGGGTCACAATATAAACAAGTGCAAATACTGCCATATCTTATAGAATACTAAACACCAGCAGACCTTCGTGAGAATCATAGTATATATTAGAAGCATGTGAAAATAACAGGGCACCCCATGAAAACCTTTATTTTAAACAATTGGAAATATGACCTTCACTTGAACAATGTTGAAAGATGGAGGTGTCAAAAACACAATGTCTTTGAAAAATCAACTGTGAATGTAATGAATAGAAATGCAGTTTTCTTAATTTTAATTATTGTGATGAAACTTGTAGAGGCAACTAAATCTTGAGACATTCTGTTCCAGTCATCACCAGTAAACAATTCTGAATTGTGTCATTTAGGAAATACTTTCTATACATTCTAACACTGTAATTATGTAGAGATGGAAACTCTTTGGGGAATTTTGTAAGGAATTATGAACACCTCAGCCACAAATAACGAAAATTCTCTTCTACATTTCTACAGCTTGGAATTGAATGGGGGTCCACCAGTTCATCAGCACTGTAGTAAAGGTACATTAGTGAAAATTCACAGAAAATATTTACATAGATTTACATTTACGGCATTTAGCTGATGTCCTTATCCAGAGCGAATTACAAAAGTGCTTAGCTGTCCACTTAGATATCCTTAGATAGTAGACAAAATGCTAATATCAGCAAAGTGTTATAATCAGAAAGCAGTTTCACAGAGTCTGGAGCAGCTTTTAACATTACTGTTGATAAACTACTCTTAATTCAACAGCATTTAAAATTATAGACTTGAGCTCTTATTTACATTACTTCAGGTGTGTCTAAGAGAAGAAGCTCTTTACATGGAGTGCCAGCGTACAGAAGTGGCTTTGACAGAACCGGGTCGGCCATGCAGCTGAACCGCTACAATCAGAGGAGCAAGACTGCTATGCCCAGAGTCCAAAATACTGAGGAGTGTTCCCCCAATTCCAAACCCATTCTGAAAACACAAGGCCGGGATAACACCACCAGAGTGATCTAAATGGAGTGTTTGGCTGGCATTAAATGAATGAACATCTCATTGGACTGCTAGAATTACACTATGTGCCAAGTGTTTGGATATATGGGTAAAATGATTACATATTCATTTAAGCAACACAAAAATAAGCATGGTTATTATCAAGACATACTTTGTACAAATTGTATTGTATATGAACAGGAAACACATAATTAAAGAATCTTCAAAGGAACTATAAATACTGCATATCAGCTTTTTATTTTCAGTTTTAGAGGAGGAATCTTGATTGCAGCATCTCTCACCTCTGCAGATATATCCCTCCCAATTGGAGCCCTAGTAAATAGATAAAAATTAAAACATATACACAAGCCTTTAAAAACCAAAAAGAAATGTGCCTGTCTGATCTGAATTAATCAGTACATACAGCAGTATTATGTACCATTTTCCCCTCATTCGCAGTCCAGACCAGAACACTACTACTGCACTACGGTGGAGCTGCACAAGACCTCTCTCTGGAACCTGTAATTTTACTCTACTGCTGTCTACTCTTCAGTCCACATGCTTATTTTACTTCACATGCCACTTCTGTATCTCTCAGCTTTTCAACATTTGCACGTTCACAACTACACATGAGGTGCACTCAAAACATGATTTGTAATTACTGCAGTAGCGTTAAAAGGAATTACATGTCCCACCTGTAGGGGAAGCTCAGGAGCAAAAAATACCAGTTTTCCCATAATGTTGCAGATAATATCCATGGGTGGTTCTTACAGGTAGCCCCACTAGGGGCAAAGTTGTTGTCCATGGGTTTGATGTTGAACCCCCCATATGGATGCCCACCTGGGTCAGTGATGGGACCAGGCAAAGTTAAACTTCAACCGCTGTGTTGTCAACTGCACACTGGGTCCTAACAATGGGCCTATTTGGGAAACCCAACTGGTTCCAAGTAACAACATGTACAAAACTGCTCAGAGACCACCTAGTCCAAGTTTCACCCATGTGACCACGACATGAGCATGTTGGTTGGGCACTGTTGTAAACACTGCATTGTGCAATTCTGGCGAGAGGTTTGTGTGCAGCTCCATAGTACAGCATTCCAGTCAGGAGAGAGAATGACAGAGACACCATTCACCTCATTGAGTCAGTGGGGCATCAACAAGATTCTATAACTGCTATTCTAAAGGTAAAATTGCTACATGCAGTGCATCTGAAAAGTATTCACAGTGCTTCACTTTATTCCAAAATGCATTAAATTAAAATTTTCAGTCAACATTCTACCCACAATGCCAAAACAATGAGAAAATGAAATATTTGTATGTATTAAAAATAAAACATAAATATATAACACGTACATAAGTATTCACAGCCTTTGCAATGACACCCCAAATTGCAGGTGCAACTTGTTTGCACTTATCATCCTTCAGATGTTTCAACAGCTTGACTGGACACCTGTGGTAAATTCAGTTGATTGCACACGATTTGAAAAATCACCCTGACAGAGCTCCAACATTGCTTTGTGGAGAGAGGAGAGCCTTCATGAAGCACAACCATTTCTGTGGCACTCCATCAATCAGGCCTTTGTGGTAAAGTGGCCAGACAGAAGCCACTCCTCAGTAAAAGGCACAACAGTCCACCTGGAGTTTGCCAAAAGGCCATGAGAAACAAAAAGAGCCAAGCATCATACCTGGGAGAAACCAGGCACTGCTCATTACCTAGCCAATACCATTCCTACAGTGAAGCATGGTGGTGGTAGCATCATGTTGTTGGGTTGTTTTTCTGCAGCAGTAACTGGGAGACTAGTCAGGGTCAAGAAAACGATGACTGCAGTGATGTACAGAGACATCTTTGATTATAACCTACTCTAGAGTGGGACAAAGGTTTATCTTCTAACAGGACAATGACCCTAAGCACACAACCAAGATAACAAGGGAGTGACTTCAGGACCACTCTGTGAATGTCCTTGAGTGGTCCAGCCAGAGCCCAGACTTGAAGCTGATTGAACATCTCTGGAGATATCTAAAAAAGGCTTTGCACCAATGCTCCCTATCCAATCTGATGGAGTTTGAGAGGTTCTGTAAAGAAAAATGCAAGAAACTTCCAAGCTTGTAGCATAGAGGCTTGAGGCTAACTGCTGTAACTGCTGCCAAATGTGCTCCAATAAAGTATTGAGCAAAATATGTTAACATTATATGTATATTTGTGTTTTATTTTAGGAAATTTGCAAAGATTTCAAACAAATATTTCTCACTTTGTCATCATGAGGTATTGTGTGTAGAATTATGAGGGACAAGGCTGTAACATAGCAAAATGTGGAAAAAGTGAAGTGTTGTGAATACTTTCTGGACGCACCCTAAAGCTACTATTATTTACTGAGCTTTACTCACTTTGGCTCATATCTGACCTCCTGAGTGTGAGATAAAATCCCCTTTCCTTCTTTTAGCTTCTCAACACCATTCCTAAAAGCAAAAGCAGTGCTGTTCAACAGAACTTTAACAGTACATTAAGTTCTGAGTATTAAAAAATAAACATATTAGAGCAGGTTCCTTCAGTACCATGCAATCATGACTCCATTATCTGTGCAAAATTTAGATGGAGGACAAAGTAATTGTAATCCAGTGGCATCTGTGACGATTTTCAACGTTTTCTTGATGTATTCATTGCTAGCTACTCCTCCAGATACAACCTAGAGGGGGCGATGTGCACAAAGAAAAGGTTTAACAGTAATGTTTGCCAAAATACAGGGTGCTTTTAGTGCCAAATTCAATGGAATTCTAAGGCAATTAAGCCAATCTGGATTTTATTTTCATGCTAAATGCCAAACCACAGTCCTGTGGTGCAGTGACCTTACCAAAGTCGGGCTGTTCTGTGGTAGAAGACTCTTGGCCTTACAGAACAAAATAGCCCTATGTGTCCGCTTAGCTATGTGCGAGGCAAGAGTGTGCTGAGTGGCAGCAGCAATATCCTCCACACAGGATAACAGCTGACCTTGTTGAATGCCTATGAGGAGAAACAAACAACCAAAATTTTAGAATCTTTTACTTAACGTTTCTCATCACTGCTCCCAAAATAAATCAATAACAATCACCTTCCTCCTTCTCTTTCTTGTTAATAGCCATTGTGACTTGATTACGCACACCAGCAAATGAGAAACTGCAATCGTACTGCTTCCCCATTGGTGGTTTGAACTGGAATTGGTGTCGATCGCCTTCTTTTGCCAAAAGCTCAATTGCTTGCCCACCACTAAGACTGGAACACTTTGGATGCTTAATAAGAGACAGTCTTCTTGCTACCTGTACAGTCAAATAACAAGCAGTTACTTGGTTTTTATTCCAAGACATTTTGGATCATTAATCCTGCAATTACCGCAATATCACAATGTTAAAACAACATTTGGTGTTATGAACCCATATTGGGTGTTCTAAAACTTGACCTCTAATGTACATTATGTCAAAAAGAGGAAAAGTTGGTTATTTGAACATAATAAATATATGTATTTAAAAACAGGCAAATTTGGAGCATAGTTGACATATTGTCCACTTGGAACTATGAGGTTCTATCTGACATTTTATCAAAATTTAGTTATTTATTTCCATATTCTGATTCTGTGATAGCTTCTTAACACTTATGTGAGATGTTTTTAAATTAGGCCATTTTGTTGAATGTTCTTGTACTCTGACAAGTCTATTTGCCTATATGTATACACATACAAACATACATACATACATACATACATACATACATACATACAAACATACATACATACATACATACATACATACATACATACATACATATATACATTATATATATATATATATACATACATACATACATATATATATATATATATATATATATATATATATATATATATATATATATATATATATATGTATCTTATATATCTCTATATATATATGTATCTGTCTGTATGCTCTCTCATATATGTATTATATATATATATATATATATATATATATATATATATATATATATATATATTCATAATTTGTAATTGAGACAGTCAAACATGCCAGATATGAGTATTTTCAGCAGATCCTGTGCTACTCAAATTTGTCTTAATTTGAGATGCAAATAGTTACACAACTTGAACAAGTGTATGACTTTGATCATGTTTTGATCAAAAAAAAAAATGTACTATTGTTTTTGCCTACAATATATTTTAAAAATTACAAAACACTTTATATCTCAGAAATTGGAAATTGATCACCCATAGTGTTTTGAAAATGCAAGTTAGTTGTAATGATTAAATTAACAAGAAAATTTACAATAATAAGTTCTTGACAGTAGTCCAAATAAAATAAAATAAGAATCTAAATGTCCTATATTATTTTTTTATGTATCAGTATTATCTCTTCTCTGGACTTTTATTCTGAAATCTGAATACTGTGTGAGCAAAGTTCACTGATGTTATATATGGACTGTGGACACAACGGTGCACTTCACATGTTGTTTTAAAAACAGATACAGAAAGCTTTATGATGAAAAACTTTTTTACTTAATGTTAAAGTACATACTTGTACTTTTATACTTTTACTTGAACAAAAAACGTTAACCCTACTTTAACATTTACCAAGCACTTGAAACCTTCAGTGTGGGCTGAGGACTAAATGATGTGTTTTGAAACTTCAAATCAAAAAAATCATTAAAGAAGTGACTTTTCCACAATTTAAGCCCTTTAACCACTTCCCTATATTACACAGTGCATAACCTACAATAAATACACATTGCACTGAGTACTTTTAGTTATATTAATAGAGGTTATTCATATATCTGATACCTTGTCCAAAGTGTCTCCTGGGGCCTCATCAAGTGTTTGTCCTAAAAGTAAAAAGTCATCAATTCCTTTTGCTAATGCAAGCAGAGAATGACCTCCAGATAC
Organism: Acestrorhynchus altus; assembly: GCA_034509495.1. Classification (NCBI taxonomy): domain Eukaryota; kingdom Metazoa; phylum Chordata; class Actinopteri; order Characiformes; family Acestrorhynchidae; genus Acestrorhynchus; species Acestrorhynchus altus. The sequence continues at coordinate 27,934,068 of CM067509.1, forward strand.
AAGCAGCACCAGGAAAGGGAACTCCACTGGGCTCAGCATCCTCACAGTCAGGGCGTGAGCCTCCATATGATGGATGGGGATGAAAGGCTTTTTGTGAAGCTTCACAAAACTCAGACTGAACTGCAAACCGATGCCCAGGCTCAAGGCCAGACCAGGTTTCACTGTTGTGGCCACAGCAGCGAGTTCACTGGGTGCAACCCCACTCCTGTCTAAAGCTTCCTGAACCACTCTGGAGATGTTTTCCTTATGAAGACGCTGGGCAACTGTTGGGATGATCCCTCCTGTTCTGCAGAAAAATCGTGAACAAGCCGTTAAAAGTGCCAGAAGCTGATATCTAAAATTAATGATCAGTTGGAGGACCATGCATGGAGCTGCATAGTGGGTAACAGACTAACACACCACACAGAGGAGTCCCTGAAGAAGACCATTAACTTTGCATTATCCCAACAAGTGACATGATTCAGAAATAGGTAACTCTGGATAAGAGCATCAGATAAATGTGATAAATGTAAATGTATTGATCCTAATTAAAACCAAATATCGGATAAATATCCAGGGATATATTTCAAACTGAACATCTGATATTATGTTTTTGCTTCACTGGTTTATCTCTGAAGCTATGATGTGTTTAATCTACCACCAAACTCCCCCAAATGCATCACGCCCATCCATCAGCATCTAAGCTTGAGGAATCTCTGGATTCTAACCTCTTGTACTAGTTAAGGATATCTGAGTGAAGAGCAAAGCACTTTAGTAAGTGACTCTGATTCAGGGCGTCTGCCAAAAGCCACAATTGTAAATTTAAAACACTAGAAGTAAATGGGCACCTTCATCTTTTCCATTTAAATATGCCCCCACAATTCTCTCAGCCCCCCTAAACAGTCAGGTTTTCATTAATGTCACACAGATTAATGGTTCTCGAACAGAATAATTTACTGCAAACTATAAAATGTAACTAAACGGATCTGTAAGCACCTGCTTACTTTTATAAGCTGCACCGTGATGCTCAGATTTGTTTACATAAAATATCACCAGGGAAGTGAAACTGCAACATTTCTTTGTTCCCCTTTAAAATGCCATAATGTAAACGTTTTAGTGAGAGCATGACCGATCTCTCAATTTGCACATTTAAAGTGCCATTTCCGACACACTATGGACTACTACCTCCCCCTGAGGATGGTTCTGCAAACCAACAGACAGCGCTTCACGGTCCACTGGTGGTCCCCGGCCCAAAGGGTGAGACATTGCACTAAACCACTGCACTTTATACTGAGACATTCAGTGTGGAACCTCTGGTTTAGTGTCAGGTAAGATCATAAAGGTCGTTTCCATTGTGTGAAACCTTGTGACACTGATGAATAAACATGGTTATAGTGCTATAACATGATCAGAGCTCTCCATCCCTGCATATATCCCAAAGGCATCTAAATTATCAGCCCTTCCTGGGTTGAAGATGAAAAGAACACGGTCCAGGTCCAGACCCACAGCTGGGAGACTGTGATCAGACTGTGCACCAGAAGCACAGAAGAAAGCACCCTTACTTTAAGTGCACTTCGTTCTGGGAGTCCAGAGCCTCTCCAAGGATCCTCCCTGTCTCGTCCAGAACAGCAGCCCCTGTCTCATCACAGCTGGTCTCAATGCCCAGCACCAGTCTGCCTGTTAAAGGCTGCACGTGGAACAGTCTGCATACAGACGACCTAGAAAACACACCACGCGCAAACCCTGCCATGAAGCACGACTCAAAAACTGTCTTTAAGCAGAAGCTCTGTTCTCAACCCCCTGATTTACAACACACTGTAAATAATCCTCAAACTGCACTCGATCAGTCTGTGCTCCATGTTTACCCTGCATCTCAGGGCCCTTCCCAAATCGCTCCTTATGCCCTTTGCAGTGCACACTCGCAGAAATTAAACTGTGCACTTAACGACAAACTGCGCAGTATGCCTGAGATAAAGGTGTGTGAATACAAATGTTATCTTTATTATATGGCATCGAGCTGTTTGAACGACGAATGCGTTTCCTTCTTATGTAGCTAGTGCACTATGTAGGGAGCAGCGAGTCGTTTGAGATTTAGGCAGACTGTGCGACCAAAAATGCCTCCGATTTATGATGACATTAAATAGATTCCGCTAAGCCGCAATGGTTCATAAACAAATCAAAGTTTTTGGTTGACGAAAATCGATTAGAAACTTCCATTGGTGTAGTTTTAATCTTCTGATCTAAATTTTAATCTAAATTGTCCTAACCGAGTTAGGTCACTGCACGGGCAGGCGGAACCATTTGTTAGAAGCGTTGTTTCGGGGGGTGTGATTGAGGTGGACGCTGGTTGTAGAGCGGAGGTGTGAAAACATTGTTTCTGTGTTTTTAAACAGTTTATTTTCTCAGATGAGCTCTTTCACTTGATAAGGTTATTTTAAGCTCGCGTATCGCTTCAAACTGATGTTGAGATATTTCACTGTGGAGTCTGATTCAGAAATCAATAATTAACCTTCAAATCTGAAAACCGTTTTATATTAAAGAATAAAATAAAGATAAGCTGGTTAATAATGAAACTGCAGCAGTGCTAGACTCTCCTCCACAGGTTTGTTTTGTTTCTTTATAATGGGTTAAAAACAGTTTCTGGATTTTTACTATTTTACTATTGTGTTTAATTGCACTTCTTTACTGATCAGTTACAGCAGTTTCACATCTTCAACTATTATTATTATGATTATTATTATTATATAGTATTTATTCATATATATATATATATATATATATATATATATATATATATATATATATGCATACATTATTATTATTATAATTATAGATTATTAGCATTATAATTATTGTTATTATAGATTGTTCTTACTGTTTTTATTAGTATTATCTATTATTATGTATTGTGGATTATTATTATTGTTATTACAGACAAATTGTTATTATTATAGGTTATTAAAATAATTATTATTAAAATGATTTATTAATGGTGAAAACAATCAGTAGATTTTTATTATTAATGAAAATAAGTGGGCACAGTCTCAAAGAGCCCCACTTCTCGTGCAACTTTCATATAGATTGCTGTAGTTCTGTTAAATGTCATAGAACTGGTAAAATTGTGAAATGTGACATTGTAAAACTGATATTTTCTGAGGTTATTACTTGAGAATGCATTGAGGACGCTCTATCTCATGTCCTAAGACTTGGAATTTGAATGGCCTGTTTCATAGCTGCTTCTAATTATAAACAAAGTTTGTAGGTATCTGCTCTTTATTAAGCTGCATGGATCCCTCAGCCCTGCACATTTTAGTGGATTCTCTGCTTTAACAAACCCACTGCAACTCTGAAATGGCTTATTAATGAGTTGATTTGTTGAAGGTGTATTAGGGACAAGGAAAGCACTAAAATGTGAAAGGTAGGGGAAGAGAACCACTGCTCTAGCCCATGCTTGAGACTTGGTGATCATAGGCTCGTGTGTAGCTGCTCCAGAGCATCCAGTTCTATTGGCATTGTGGATTTTACAAGCTTTGGATAGCAAATTCACCAATTAGAACAGTTACTTTTGGACATATTTTTTTAATGATTAATTTAAGTAACATTTCTGCTCAATTGTGATTTTAGACTCATCTACTCTCCACTGCGGAAGATCACATGGCTTCAGTTTGCATAAGGAGATGCTTCAGTTGCTGATTCTTTCAGTGATCTAAAATGGAGCCTGACCCAAAAAGAAGGAAAGGAATGGAGTATGACTCCTGGGATGTCCTCCCAGTTCTCTCAGATGAACAGTCTCAGGACACTAAACTGCTGGATGCTTATGCAGCTCCCATCACGGAGAAGAAAGAAACCTCACGTTTGGTCAAAGAGTTAGCTGTGGTCTACCCTTTGCCAGATCTTCAGCATATAAAGAGAGTAAGGGCATGTAAAGATAAGAACACTCCTCATCCGCTGGAGGTCATTGTGTGTCTTGTTAGTGATTTGCCACAGCAGGAGCGCAAAAGGTCTACTCTTGCTGACCTGCTGTGCTATAAAACCTTTGACTCCACAGGCTTGGGTGAGCCTTTTCTTGTCCAAATTCCAGCCAGTCCTCCACTCACAAGACCACAGTTTGAACGAGCCAGCAAGCACTGGCCTACATCTTTTCACGAAGACAAGCAAATCACTTCTGCCTTGAGAGGACAGTTGTTCTCGTCCAGAGAGAAAGCCAAAATGCAAGAACATATGATGACAGCTATAGAAGCTGCGAGGTCAGGTCATGCGCTGGGAATGGATGCTGTAGGTGCTGTGATTGTTGACCCACAATCAAGCCAAACAGTTGCTGTTGCCCATGACTGTAGACGAGGTGCTCATTCACTTCATCATGCTGTAATGGTGTGCATTGACCTTGTAGCGTATAGTCAAGGAGGAGGTGCTTACCATTATGAGAAGTACCCCGCATGCAGATATAACACCCTTGACCCTCAGGTCACCCCCAGTCATGTAGACATATGTGAAATAGAAAACCACTGCTGTTCTGACAAGGCAAAGGACAGTGGACAACCCTACATTTGTACTGGATATGACCTGTATGTCACCAGGGAGCCATGTGTGATGTGTGCCATGGCATTAGTTCATTCGAGGATACACAGAGTCTTCTATGGAGCAGCTTCTGCTGATGGTGCATTAGGAAGCAAGTATAAAATTCACTGTCAAAAAGATTTGAATCACCACTTTGAGGTGTATAAAGGAGTGATGCAACAGGCCTGCGAAGAGGTGCTAGACTCTTAAGTAAACTTTTAATTCTTTGTTTATAACCGATGTCTGAGGGCTGACATGATCTTAATTAAAGTGTTTCATGATTTTTAATATATGCTTGCATCTTTTAACTTATTTAGCAGTGACGCTATGATCACAACATGATCGTACACTATTCCTGCCATATTTACAGAGCATTTAAGAGTATTGGGAGGGGGGCATTCAACAGGATTCCTGTTTATTCAGATACCTTGAACCTAAATCAAGTCTGTCTACTTGGAAAATATCTGCAGGGCACTGTATTGGAAAGTTCTTAACTTTTGGTTCTTGGACATTTAGATTTTATTGCACATGGGTACCATGTTCACAAAGCTGGATTTATTTAGCCAGATAAACCTTAGCTCTTTTCCTACTGGAAACCTGAACCTACGGATACTTGAGTGCATTTACATGCAACAGGGGACCCAGTAGTAGCAATAGCAATGTTGAATGAGGGTTATAGCAGTTGCAGTGGAAACCTCTGGTGTAAAGAATTTCAGCCCTAATCAAGGTATGTTCGCAGTCAGCCACTGTACAGAAACATGACTAATACCAGCTTAAACTAATTTAGCCAATGCTGTGCTGTCTGCGTAGCACCTTTCCAAGAAATGATAGTCAGCCCAGACCATCAGCTGTTCCTCCCAAACTCTGAAGGCATGTGGAGAAAGGAAGCAGGGCTTAAAGGCTGTTTGTATTGCTCTTTAAACCAATTTCTAGCCTGTCCAGTAAGATCTGAGACAGCCCTAAAGCTGTGTAAATTCTAAAGTCTATTTAACTTTAGACTCAAGTTAAATAAGAAATCCTGCTTTGTGAAAAACACCCCAAAAGTAGTGTTTATTTTTTGAGTTGCTGAAAATCTTCAAAACCAAATTCTGATCCCAAATCTGCCAAGATGCGTTTTATGATTTTATTAGATATGTATGGTAAAACCTTTCCTGTATATTACATATTTAAGAACCCTTTTAATGGCCATTCTTGCCAAAGCATTTAAATTGTGACTGTATGAAGAGAAAACACAACAGATGAGCACAAATGTTTTAATGGACCTATGTTACATACATGGTTCTTCTGAGCTCCAGGAATACCATGAATAAGCAGCAGCCAAAAAGGACTAGCTGCCTTGGTAATGAAGGAGATTCACAGTTATGTCCTAAACAAGCACACTGTAATGAATGAGTACATAAACATATCTGACTTCTATAAGTAAACACTAAAGCCTTGTTAATGAACGATTTGTTGTCACTTAGGTACTGAGACATCAACCCACTGTATAACTATGTTCACTATCAAAATACTTGCTCTAAAACTTTCTTCCAGAAAATCATGCAAGACATTTTTATTGTTTTGTAAAGCACTGATACAGGAAAAAAACAAGTTAACAAAAAAAAAAAAAAATTACATGGTCCAATTCTTACAAAGAACTGGTCTTAAAAACAGCTTTTAGAACTGTGTTTAGAAATGTGACAAACAAAGCATTAGTTTCTCACAGCGTAGTGAGAGTCTACAAACAAACCAAAACTGAATAAAAGGAAAAGGGGAAATCTGGGCCAGCCCAGATTTATTAGGACTGACGAGGGAAAAAAATTAAATATTTACTTGAATAATGCTCAAGGCATTATCACATACACCTGTAATAACTTCTGGTGCATCTAAGCAAAGACAGACACCAAATTATACACTGTACAAAACTGCCTCACCACACACAAGCAGTAAGGTTACCTCTTCTCTAAACAGGTGAGACCAGAGCTCACTGGAGAGTTGGTCTCAGCATGGGTCCCTCTGAATGGTGAGCTTAATACTTGTTGATTCCAAGGATTCGAACTCCGTGGAGCTGTGGCAATTTTGGGATGAGCACGCTCAGGAGGGAGGCCGTATTTATCACAAAATGAGCTGTGTCGTATTTTGTGTAGAAGCTTGCCAGGAAGTACCTGAAGGATAAGAAACATTTAGTGATGGCAGGTAATCACAGGAGCAGCATGTTTTGTAGAAGCACTGAGATCTGACTCGGGAAGCAGGATTTTTTTGTTAACTTTCGTTTATAAAAACAGCTCAGGATCGCAGATTGTAAGATTAAAATTAACCTTCATATTTAACCCATAGTGATCGACAGCAGTAGTGAAACACACACATTAAGCAGATGCCCACAGAGCCTAATGCAGCCCCTTCAGCGCCCAACCCAGCAGTGGTTTTTGAGCAAGGACATAGTCCTCTTCCTTCACTCCCCAACCCCACTTCCTGATGGTCCAGGGGATCAAGCCTGTGATTTTCGGAGCCCAAGCTCACTTGTCTAACCATCAAGCTACTGCTGCCCCCAAATTCACACTGTCAGAATTAGTTATGAGATGTGCTTGTTGAAGCAAGCTGAACATGCTTCAGGAGACAGAGCCCAGTTCAGCACAACACAAAAAATAAACCTACAAAATGATCGGAGAGATTGTGAAGAATTTTCTTGATGATGTGAACTGCACGCCATAGTCCAGCTGTTCCCAGTGTGTGAGGAGTCTGGCCTTGCCCTGGTCTGGCGTTTCGAACGGTGTGCCTTTTACGGCATGCATGAAAACATACATACCCTGCAGAGAGACACAAAAGTTTAAGTCCAAGTTGGAACAAGTCTAAGTCTTCAGTCTAAGGTCTACAACTAAAACAGCAGTTACATTTCCACACTAGTGCTGTAACAACTCAAACTCAACAAGTGATTTACATGGTTCAAATCAGATAATCGTCTGGTTCTACTCAAGATCTGCACGCTTGCTTAATTCATCACTGAGGCTAAATGACAAGAGGATCATTACAGTCAGCAGGAAATAATCAGCTGAATGGCTTCTCTTATCAGTCATGCAATAAGCACATGCAACCAAGCTTCAGTGTGTAAAACTTGTATTGATAACCTCGCTTATTTGTCCAAGGGAGTCGTCACATAATGTGGTGCAAAGCACCAGTTATCGGGAGTCTGACGAAACCAGGGCACAACAACACAGTACAGAGTGAAACTACTGCCTGCTCAAAGACAATAACACTTCAGAAAGTAAAAGTGCACCATATGGAAAAGGTCTCTTGTAAAACAATGGGTTTTTTCACTGGGAAGACTTACAAAATTGTGAATAACATTTGTGAGGGTCCACACAACAGGAACACTGAAGAAAGGAATGCTCAGCAGCACAATGTGAAGCATTCCCACACCTAGAGCATACGTTAGCCAGATCCCCCGACTGTTCATAACCCGAGTGTTGGGGTTCACCTCACTGTGAGCTACGCCAACATTCATCTTGACTTTCTGTAGATAGAGAGGACAAAGTTCAATAAATATTTAAGCTATAAATTTTATACATGAAAAGAAAATAGCAAAAGTCGTGAAAAGATGCTCCGCTGGGTTTCAGCTTCAACCATAAACATTCACTGCGGTGAATCCATTACAAAAATAAATGCAGGCCAAAACGACAGGCCGAGCCAAATAAACATCAAATAACTTAACTGAAAAAAAGCAGGGCTGGGTTTTATACTGTGAAATTGCTTTTTCACTATTAGATTAGCATGTGTCATTTCTTTTGACAATGAGCAACATTATCCATCAGATCATGTGCATTAGGTTCCTGATGCCCCAGGCCTGATGTTTAACTGTATTTTCTGCACTGTAATGTTAACATTGAAATTTCTGCAACTACGAGTGGAAAACGTGACAGGACTTAATTGCATCATGATAAAGTGTATGACAACACACTTTTCTGGGCATATTGTGGATCGAGGACGCCAGCCGTACACTGCATTACAGAGATTAGAATGACTTAGATGAAGTGCAGCACAAAGTCATTGTACTTGGACAACCCGGAGGTTCACTCAGAAAGCCTGGCTTCATCATCTTCAGGAGTGCATACATTACTATTAATGCCAACGTACAGATCTGATATGATTGTATCTGGAAAAGATCACTGTACCAAGTATCAAAAGGTGGATAAACAATATTAAGTGCCATCCACAATCTCCTCCAAAGGGAAGGTCATGGATCAACCTCAAACTTTCCCTGCTGAAAAGTCCAGCTTAAGACCAACTGGTTGCTGGTTTCAGATGGTCTAAGATGGTATCTGATGGTCAAGGTTGAATGCTGATCCAGGGTAGAACATGCCTGGGCTAGATTTTTGCACAGGATTTTGCTCAGGAATATGTTGGTCTACCAAGCTTAGCCACACAAACCATGTAATCATGACCAGGATGACCATCTAAACCATCAAACTCAACTCCCAAAAGCCTGGTTAAGAGCTGGTTTATTCATCTGCCTTAATCTGCACTGTTTATCTTCAGCAGGGTTTAACAAACAGCTCCAGGTTCCTCTTTAGGTTCTTCAGCAGGGTTTAATCAGCAGCTTCATGGTTCAGGTTCCTCTTTAGGTTTAATAAGCATCTTCATGCATTTTCAGGTTCGTCAGCAGGGTTTAATAAGCATTTTCATGCTTTTTCAGGTTCTTCAGCAGTGTTTAATAAGCATCTTCATGCTTTTTCAGGTTCTTCAGCAGGGTTTAATCAGCAGCTTCAGGTTCCTCTGTAGGTTCTCCAGCAGGGTTTAAACAGCACCTTCATGGTTCAGGTTCCTCTTTAGATTCTTCATCAGACCAGACCAAAACAACCTTTTGGAGTCAAAGTCCAGTGCTTTGACAGGAGGAGCGGGTTAAAGGAGGTCTCAGAAAGTCGATCCTCAGTCCAGCTGGGCTATAGAGTGAGGAGGACAGCTCAGTCTGTTAAAACCTCGTAACGACAACTTTGTCCTCGAGACCGCGGAGCTCAGTTAGCTGTGGAGCTAACGGGCTGCAGTTGCAGGTCCCCGGGTTGAGCTGGAGGAGGTCGGTTACCTGTGAAGGAGGTCGGCCACGTTTAACCGTCGTCCAGACGGTCGTAGGGACTAGTTTTCCCCCCAACGGCCGAACCGCGGCGGATGAACACCGTTACACCAGTTGATCTGCTCGGTGGCTTCGCTGAAACGGCCCGTATCCCCAGATAAACCCGCAGAGATGAAGCTAACGGCCGCTACAGACATTCAAAACAACCCTCTCCGCCATATTTACCCTGTTTGTCCCGCGACCCTGATCCGCTGCAGCGAACCGGCCCGAACCCGCTGCCCGTCTCCGCGTCTCCTCTGAGGGCGGGCGAGCAGGAGCGAGATTACCATACTCATTTGCATTACGCGCGGCGATTGGATGATATTCGGATTGTTCCGCGAGGCATCGAACCACAAAGCGAAATGCAAATACCACGGCGAGCCCAGCCAATCGCACAGCTGAATGCAAATCATTACTGATGAGAATATTGGGTAAGCGTGCCGTGCGTAACGTCCCGTTAAAAAGCAAGATGCAAATGAGCATGGTCTACGTTAGACCTATAAGCGAGATTCTTGAGTGAGCGCCACTGCTCACAGCCAATCAGCGTGAAGGAAAAATTAAAAGGCGTTTTAGGGGACGATCGATAGGATTGGAAAAATAATATTTGATTTTCTTTCTGATTTTGTTGTGGGATTTAGAGAACTTCAGCCCTCTGCATCGTATAAATACGTACGTATAAAAGGTATATAGAAACATGTGGTTAATTATATTACGGCTCAAAGGTATATGGGAATCGTTTTAATGCCGTTTTTTAATGACAATGCGAAATGAGATATCGTTCAACTACTACGACAAAATAAATATAAATAAAAAAATATCATCGTAATTTAGGGGACGTTCTGACCGACAATCCAAACAGCCAATCAGCACGCAGAATGAGGATGACGTAAAAAAGGCGCCTTATTGTGACGGCATGGTGTGAGGGTTGTGTGTGTGTTTGTCAGAGAGGGATTTGTTTCATATTAAACCTGTTTCTCTGCGCTGGGACAGTCTGATCGTGAGTAAACAGCCTTTAATCCACCGCAGCAGTGTCAGTGTTTCTGCTTTCATGACTCTGTCTTCAGTTGTGGTCAATGACTGAGATCTAACTCTTAATAACAGTGTGCAGTTCTGTTCATTTAACTACCTGGGGCTTCAGTGAACACTGCAGTCCACAGTGCATATAATACCATATAATATACAACGACGTGCTGTAAGTCACTTTTTACCCACAAAAGCTCAAATTCAGAACTTTAATGCAGCTGTAATAGTTAAGAGGATCATTTCAGAAATGAAAGCCTTTGTTAGTAATGATGAGCAGAATAAAGTCTAGTCATATTTCATATTTGCATTGTATCTTATTGTCTGATCTATTGTTGCATTTTTATACACTGATCAAAAGTCATTTCTTACATCTACAGTGAACTAAACAAAGACTTTAACCATTAATATGTAATAATAATAATAGTATTATCAGCACGCAGCAGCAGTAATATCAACCAATCAGCACTCAGCAACAATAGTCTTTCTGAACATTCCACCATTCATTCCAAATGGGAAAACTGTACCTACTGCAATCACACTAATAAATGTTTCTTACCTTGTCTGGTATGACAAACAGATGTAGACGTTCTAGATAATATTAGTTCGTCTGCTCGATGTCTTGTGCCAGTAAAGGGGATGACCACGAATTGATCCAAAAACAGCCTCTATTTATTGATTCCAATGTGTGATGTCATCAGTGATGTCACAATGGAGCAGTGTTGTTGGCAGAGAACATGTCAGGCTAACCAATCCACCAAGAAAGATGGAGGATTGAGGCCCTGCTTTTGACTATAGACAATTAAATTATGCCTTAACCAATTATCCACTGTCATTAGTAGCTTCTGTTTCCAGACACTTCCTGCAGACACTGAATATGAGAGTTTACTGTCATTTTTAATGCATTCCTGTGGAAGAGTTTTGGCCACTTTTAATTTGCACACATTTTTAACAAAAAACTATAGCGCCTACCAAAACATATTGCATGAAACTTGACATTTCTCACACAAGAGCTCTGATCTGAGCACAGCATGCAATGTCTCTCCACTCCGCTCCTCCAGCTCTGTCACAATAATGATTAGACTTCATATGAGAATTTACTGTAATCAGCCATTAGGGGGGTGTACTTTGTGCACTACTGGTGCTGTTCCCAAGCCCGGATAAATGGTGAGGGTTGGTCAGGAAGGGCAAACTTGTGCCAAAACTATAATGCGGTTCAGGTAGATGATCTGATGTGGCAACCCCTAAAGGGAAGAAGAAAATATAATAATCATAATAGCATATAATAATACTATAATATATAATGTTTTCGTTTTTTTTAATGTGCATTCAATATATGCACAGTTTAAGGTCCCAAAAAGTATAGTTTTTCAGCTTTGTTCAGTTTTGACTAGTAAAAATATTATTGTTACTAAACTGATCATCACTATCCAGAATTACAGTTTTTTCCCAGAATTATAATTTTGTAGTTTGTGTAAATTTCTGTAATTCTGTAATTACAGAAATTACATTTACATTTATTGCATTTAGCTGATGCTCTTATTCAGGGCGACTTGCAAGGGTATTCATATTACAGAGGTGGGCAGAGGTGTTGCCCAAGGACTCTTATTTTGTAGCCCAGACTGGGATTCGAACCCCAGTCTCTCACTGGTGGGGTTATTTGTTGTGCCACACCAATCAAGGATTGTAATTTTTCTTAATCTTACCTTAATAAAGTGATTATACATAAGAGAGAATGAAGTACAGCACTGAAAACTGCAGACCACTAGCTGCACTGTATCCTTCTGCCCCTCCAGGTGAATACGCCATGAAGGCACTTCCAGCAGAGACTGTGCGTCTGCTCTCCAGCTCCCAGGTCATCACATCTGTGTTAAACGTCGTCAAGGAGCTGATTGAGAACTCTCTGGATGCTGGTTCTACAAATCTTGAAGTTAAACTGGTAAGTGTGTGAAGTGTGCATTGGAGATGGTACAGTTACCAGCAGTATTTCAAAACGTCCCTAATGCCATGCTTTATTTGTAGGAGAACTATGGCTTGGATCGTATTGAGGTGCGAGACAATGGCTGTGGAATCAAGTCCACCGATGCTCCCGTTATGGCAGTGAAACATTACACATCTAAGATTTCCTGCCATGAAGACCTAGAACAATTAGAAACCTACGGGTTCAGAGGAGAAGCTCTCGCATCCATATGTGCTATTTCTGAGGTAACATACAGTATATATGGTAGAAATGTTGTATTTGCAAATGATATGTTGCTTTTTGCACCAATACAAACTCGCTGCTTACTTCAGGATAAAGGATCTGTAATTTCCTCCATATTCCAACAGATGGCCTCAAATCATATCCCAAATATTAATATAAGCAGCACCACAGAACATGCTTAGTAACAACAGTAATATTTTTTTTGCTCATCCATTAGTGTGGTGGATTGGAATTGGGACTGACAAATATTCAAAACTGTAACGGATCCCGATTTTACTGATCTAGCAATGTTTTATTTGTGATTTTTGCATTAAATATAAAGCACAAGAACTACAAATGCAACCATAAGACATGCACATGGTTCTTTACAATAGCTAGTAATGAAACAAATAGATGGGAACAGGGATAACAGTCAGTGGCAGATGACATCAAAGGAGAAGACACACATATTCAAATCAAAAAGTAAATAAAAAGACAGTAGAAACATGAATGGGAAATGAAGGGAAAGGAAAAAAAATAATCTATGAACCAATGTTATGTTGTTATTATTATTTTAAATGTATTTCTATTTTTATTTTTAGTTTAATGTACATTGAGTTAGTGACTATATATGACTGCATGATACTTAACCACCACACTTCTTAACTCAATTAAAAAAAGAACAGAAACCTTTTTAAAAATCAAATCGACAGAGTATCACTGTGGGTGGAGCCCAGTAAAGGTTTCTGATGTCTTGGTCAGCCTAATTGGAACAGATCTACATTACTGACATTCACATCACTCCAAAATCACCCACAGACAGAAATCCACAATTATTTACAATTTGCACCACAGTTATTTCTGTCAGACAATAGAAACACTTACACACTCCTGATTTAAACTAGACTAACTTCAGATTATTTAAATAAATTAGTTATTAGTTAGCTCAAGATAATCAAACTGAAATAGAACATGTTATATAAAGCAGATTTTCTTTTGCTATCCTCTTTCAGGTAGTAGTTACCACCAAAACGGCAGATGATGACATCAGCACCCAGTATACACTTGACCTCACTGGGCACGTTATCTCTCAGAGGCCATCACATCTTGGCCAAGGTAAACATTCCTTAATCCACAAAATAATCTGTTTAAAACTGTTGAAAATAATAATATAAATGACTAAACACATTTTCACAGGTACTACTGTGTGTGCTATGAAACTGTTCAAGAACCTCCCTGTCAGGAGACAGTATTACTCCAACTCTAAGAAATGCAAAGAGGAAGTGAAGAAGGTGCAAGATCTGCTGATGGCTTATGCCATTATCAAGCCAGAGCTGAGGATCATATTCACGCATAATAAGGTTTGGACATGAAACCTGGTTTTCCTCCTTTTCTCTATCTAGGTTTGGTAGCAGTGGGTAATTTCTGGTGAGTTTCTCTCTGTTTGAGTCTGGTTAAGATGTTTTGAGAACATGTTGCAAAAATGTCAGTAAATAGGACACAGGTTCATACTCCAGCTCACAGAATTTGAAATAAAGCATCTACCTGAATCTGTGCTCATTACATAGAGTATGTGGTACAAAATGGCCTGTGACTCCTGTTTCAGAAGAAAAGTAAATCAGTCAATCAAGTGTTATTTATGTATTACAGCACTTTCCAGACAAATCTAATTGAAAGTCACAGTACCTCACAAGTCATTGACAAAGCACCCTTTATCACCTTAAACATCCATTGGCCCACCAGTGGGTTGAAAGTGTCATTTCACACTTTAATAACCTAAGGACAACCCCATCAGTTTGCATTGAACTTCATTAATAATAAGCCTTATGTAATAAGCTTGGGAATTTTATTTTATATCATGTAAAACAAGTTACATGTCGGTAAGTGCCTGTCCTCCTTAGGACTCTCCCCATCACATACAATGCTCCTGACCAGGAGGGTGAAGACAAGCACATGCTTCCTCCAGTACAGGTGAAGCCAGCAGTCGCCTCTTTTCAAACTGCCGTCTTTGCATCGTTGCTGGACTGCATTGCTTTGGTTCTGATGTAGGGAGATTCATCACCCTGCATTCTGGCTGCTGATGGCGAGCAGCACGATCCAACATTCAGTGAGCCTTGGATTATAGTGCCAGTGCATTAGACCACTGAGACTGAGATTTTAAGGGGTTATAAACAATATCCAAATACAACAACAACAATTCATAGTACAATCATAAATAATAGGAAAGGATAGGAGCAATAAAATTACACTTAAAATTGAAAAAATTATGCAAAGCAAAAATAAGATACTCCTTTGCTAGTTCCACAGTGGGGAAATTCACAATTCACAATGTTGCATCAGCAAAAGCAGAGCAAGGCGCTCAGTAGAAGAAATAGATAAAGCATAGTATATAGAGTATAATATCTACGACATTATAAATAATAAATATATCCAGATAATTGCATGTGAAGAGATGGAGGAAGAAGTATTACATATAATGTTGTATTGAAAAACTCAAGTGTGTGTGTCGATGGTCTGCTGTGAGTCGTGTAGTTTGTACAGTCTAATGGCAGCAAGGAGGAAGGACCTGCGATACCATTCCTTCATACACTTAGGGTGGAGCAGCCTGTCACTGAAGGAGCTGCCCAGTGCTGCCAGAGTTCATGCATGGGGTGGGAGTAGTTCTACAGCATGGATGCCAGCTTGTATATCATTCTTCTGTCTCCCACCTCCTGTATATGGTCTAAGGGGCTTTTCAGGACAGAACTGGCCCTCGTAATTAATTTGTTCAGTCTCTTCCTGTCTGCCTTGTTTATAAAATACTACATAAAATCTAGGCTGAATGTATAGGTCTTTAATTTGCATTTAAAGATGTTTGTATTTCCAGCTCCTCTCCCCTCTTCTGAAAGGCGGTTGCATTTGTTTGAGCATAGTGGCTAAAAGCAGCATCAGTAAAAGTTCTCCTGCTTTGAGAAACAACTAAAATTAGAGACAATGTATTTGAAGGTGCTAGGACTCGCGGTATCTTATAAACTTAAAAGAATTTTAAAACCAATACTAAAACTAACAGACAGCCAATGTAAACACTGAGTCTGTGGACTAAATGTGTTATGATGCACTAATGTGGAAACTGTGGGCTGATGCCCATGCCTGATATTTTTAGAGCACCTCATGGGTCTGGCTTATAACTGAATTTCTCACTCTCACTGTCTTCATCATTCTTCTGAAATCATCATTCATCACTAAAAGTTTCATTAGGCCTGCCAAAGCACATTCTTTTTCTTACCTCTCAAGACTTCTGTAGGCACTTGTGTGTAATTGGTCATTCCATTTCAAGATGAGTGAGGCTCTTTACTTACTTCAGAATTCATCCTGCAGTCACATCATTAGTAAAGATGAGTGATCCACTTCTGCTGGCAGTCCTATATGCCCCTGCCATGAAGTTGATATGCTTTGAATCATCTATTTTCTCCACACTTTCATCTTTCTATCACTTTCCGTACAAAGTGTATAATCCATAATACACTTTGTCCTGGTCTACAGGCCTGTTATATTTTTAGTAAAATGGAATCTGGCTTTTCTGTTCTTATGTAGTCATGGGCCATTCTTCTTTCTATGACTGGCTTTAACACACAAATGCCTAGGGGTGTGCAATAAGGTAAAAAAAATATATATATTGCAATATATTTCAGAAGATGTGATATTTATGATTTGCTTGTAAAACTAAAAATAGGATTTTAAGAATGGAGATAAAAAGGTTTAAAAACAATGAGCTGGGTCATCAGTGGTCTATTTTGCTAGCACTTTGCTCCAGGGATCACTGATTTTAAATGCTACAGGTCATGCTGCCATAGGCAGCGTCAGTCAAAAAGAGCAAAATTGGCCTCTCTGGGTGGGTAGATGGCACACTCTCCCCACATCTCACTGGCTATTCTGGTGGGCACAGGCTAGACCCCATGTTGGAGCTGGGGCCCAAGCACTTTCCTCAGAGTGTGACGGCGCCCCAGAAATGATGCAATGACAGCAGTTCAAAAAGAGGTGACGGCTGACTTCACATGTATTGGAGAAAGCATGTGCTTGTCTTCACCTTCCTAGTGTTGGGAGAGAGCAATTGGCATTGCTAATTTGGGGGAGGGGGGATTAGTAAAAAATCTATTAAAAATGAATTAGCTTTGATTCAAGCATTTGTTGAACTGTCCAATTAAACCATCAGTCAGATGCAGTCAGTTATTATTTTAGAATCTGGCTTTTTAGTTCTCTCACAGTTGTTTTAAAAAAGTTAGGACACTAAATTAAAAATAAAGGTGATTCAATGGGTTGTAGATGACAGAAAATACAAAGACAAATGTTTATTAGAGTATCAATTTTTCAAAAATCTCTAATAGCAAAGACCCTCTTCAGCAGTATCTTTCTAAGACAATCAGATGAATCAGATTAAGTGTTTTTGAAGTGGAGAATAGTTCACAGATCCCATTGTCCTTGTAAACCAAACAAACCCCAAATTAGAAGCCATTGTTGAATGTCTGAATCTTTTTCAAAAGTCTATGGGTTTGCTGAAGATTTTTATTTAAGTATAATTGGTGAATGAGGCACATTGTTCTTTACAAAACCAAAAGTGTTTCCTCAACGTCACTGCACAAAGAATCATCTGAAGCACCTTCATTTTTAGGAGTGTAGAATCTTCTCCAGACCGGTTGGCTCTTTTGCATTTGCACTAACACGCAAGTGATTCAAATATCATCAGTGACTTCTATTCCCTGAATATAAATTGGAGTAGAAAAAGGGGCCGTGATTCCTAAATGGATCAGTCATTGTAGCTATACATTCCATTTAAATGAAAAGTTTTATATGAAAAAATGTCATTGATTTTCCATGTTCAGAACCTAAGCCACCAATATTAGCTCTGTCCAATTACAGACTTCACTGATAGACTCCTTCTATTATTCACATCAAAAATGTGAACATACCAAGCAAATTTGGCCATTTTGTTTGAACACTTTTTTTAGTATAAAATTCATAAGGCAGCATTACACCTACATAAACCCTTCTAGAAAATGGACATTTTTATCCAGATGTTGACCACTATGGTTTAGTGACCCATTGCCCATACTCTGTTCAAATGTTTGTGGACACCACTTCTAATGAATGCATTCAGCTATGTTACATTGCACACATTGTGGGCCGATGTGCAAATTTACACTTGCAGCTTGTCTAGTCCCTTTAGAGACATACTGCCGATAGAATAGGACTCTTGAGCAAACATGAACCTATTAACCCCATGTCTAAACAGTGAAGTTCTTTGGAATGATGGTGATACATCCAATACATTTAAGATGAGGTGGCGAGGTGATCATTCAACACCTTGACTTTGTTGATCCATGCAATCAAATCCTCATAGAGTCTATCCTGTACAGTATAGACAGATACTCCAACAAAAGCAGGATAAGCTCTTTTTAATTCCTTTGATTTCATTAGAAACAATGGATCAGCTGGTGTCTCAGTGTAAATATTTTCTGCACATTTTAGAATATATTATCTTCTGAAGTTTAACTTTATGGGGGAAATGTATTTACTGTACCATTAAGCAAGTAAAATCTATTCCTGTTATATGATGTGAACCTATTTTGCCTTAGAAAATAAAAATGCATGTCATGTAATCAGCTTGGCCCAAACATGTGCCCCACCAAACCACCAAATCCACTGTTATAACTTTGGAACATCTTAATCAGTTTGCATGTGTTTACCAATTAGCAATCCATAGGGGGTGGAAAGTCACAGAGCACAAGGGGTTAAGTGTGTGTTTCATTGATTCCAGCACAATCGTGGCATGCGGTTTGTGCCATTTTAATACAATAAATCTCTTCTAGTCAGAAAAATAGTACTTAAGGGCCAGATTTGCTATAATAACAGTGTCATTTCAGTGATATGACCTGCTCTGTCAGATCCTTCATGATGCAAGAGTTGTAAAAAAGCTTCTCTACCAGCGAATGCCAAGCTCAGGAGAAACAGCACAGCATGTTTTTAGTGTTCACCTTTGTTCCATTTTCCAGCGAGCCTCACTTGGCAAGCTCATATCATGTCGTATCAACTTCATGTCACACTGACATACCAGACACACACAGAGCTACAAAGTTAGATATGATTTCGACCAGTTACCTGTAAACTGCTTAGAGTTCAGTTATAGTTACCGTGGTCAGTGTGATGCTTGCTTGACAAAAACAAGAATATATGTACCAATTATACTGGAACCAACCTTTTGTAAGTGGTACCTACGTGTCACATACCCTTACGAACACTGCCTAGCAGTGAACTTTACACTACTGTTCTTTTTATTGTTTTGGGCTTTGAATACATGACTAGTTAATCTAAGGAGGGTTTTTTTTAAATGCACAAGGATGATTGGCCACAGGGTGGCCTCATGTGTCAACAAATGGCCTACATCACTGATCCCACAACCTAGTGCTTCACACCTAGTTATTTGCTCTGCAATGTTGAGTTTCACGTCACAAGACCAGCTTGGCCAGCGTCCGTCACCATAATTTTAGATTTGTTTTCATATGGGTTGTTTTCTTCAGCATCAGTGTTTGTAAATTTGTTTATTTCTGATGATTTCTCCTACTGGTCGGAGAGTTCATAAATATGTTCTTGGTTTGGTTTCAAGAGTCAGGCCCTGTTAGTAGTTAAAGATAACATAAGCCTTACTTGTGTGCCAGGAGATAAATTCTGACAGCACAGCCGGACAGGGGGAATTTTCCGCCACCAATCACAGCCTTCCTGGAAAGCAGAAGCTGAAGTCTGGTACCCAGACGTGTTTTGCATTGGACTTCCATCCATGAGAACCATTTGAGGAATGCATTCATCATATGCATGCAGGGCATATGGTTTGATGTATGGACCTCTGACAGCACACTGACCAAGCCTGGATTGTTAATTATGCCCGGAACTTCCTTAATTATGATCTATTATTTGAAGAATGTTTGTTCATACATAGCCATTACATTTACAAACAGTGGAGGAAAACGGTCATCATTAACTGGCCTTTGTTCACATTTAGCAGTGCAACAGCTAGGTTAACCAGTAAGCTTAATCATATAAGGCCATGACTGAAGACCTAAGGCTGTCATATAAGCCTAATGTAACAAGCAGAGTGGGTGTGAGGTTTACTGGCTTGATTTTAAGTGCAATAGCAGATTGTCCTATGAGTTTCACAGCCATGCGAGTGTACAGCCTATGGAACAGGTGGCCATGTAAGTGATACATATAGATAGATTTTAGGGCGTGTGGTTGGGTTTACCATGGCCTCTGTCTAACTTTTTGATTAAGTCAATGTAGTAGATTGTCAGCGGAGGAGCATACAGTAATTTCTTCCAATCAGCACTTCCAGTCGTATCTCGTGACACAAACTTTGCACTTCGCTGAGGGTTGGGTTTCATGAGATCTCCAAAAGCTGTTTACTAGAGTGATCGTTTTACACTCACTGAATTGTGTATTTCATAGCCGAGATGTGTGCTGTGCACTGAATGCACCTCAGAAATCAACACCTTGGATATATATACTTGCTACTGGAAGTGCCAACGACAGGCAAACACATGGGTGTTAAAATATGTGTCCATTTCTAATGCAACTGCCTTCGCACAGGAATGACGCTTGCTGTACTGCAATCTTAAAGTCTTCACTCAAGCCAGCCTAATAGTGAAACTGAAAACTGTATATATTTCACATGAGAGTATTTGTATTTGTGTATATGTAGAGAGAGAGAGAGAGAGATAAATGCCGACAATACATACAGTACTGTGTATATGTTTTGCGCACCTAATCACATTATTAAGGCCATAATCATATAGATTGTAGATATAAATCCATCACAACTCACCTGATTTAACATTATTTTTGTATGAATGTCTGTATTTATTCTAATATAGAATATATGTTTCACTGTGTACAAAATGCTTGCTGCTTTCCGTAATTTAATCCCAAAGGATAAACTATTGTATATTTTATATTCATTCTATATAAAGTGAAATATTTCAAGCCTTTTGCCTTTTGAACAGTATGGCTTAGAGCATCTCAGATTAGTACAAAAATTCTTGTCAAGTTTCATTAAATTATTATTCAGAATAAATTGAATGTCTAGTCCAGCCCATGCAACCACAATCACGGGGAAGACTGCTGACCTGACAGTTGTCCAGAAGACAACCATCAACATCCTCCACAAAGAGGGTAAGCTGAAAAAGGACTTTCCTGGCCGGGAACATTCGGTGAGGGAAAAGGCACATGAGTAACAAGGATGACCAAGGATTATCAAGAAAAGTCAATTCAAGAACTTGGGGGAGCTTAACAAGGAGTGGACTGAGGCTGGTGCAAGTGCAAGTGCATCAAGAGCAACCATGTACAGGCGTCTCCAGGAAGGGGGCTACAATGGCAGCATTCTTAATATCAAGCCCTTCCTGGAGCTGAAACAGCATCAGAAGTGTCTTACCTGTGCTAAAGAGAACTGGAGAGTCCTTGTTTCTGATATGCATCTATTTGGAAATCAAGAGTTTTAGAGCCTCAACTCAAGCTCATTAAGTCTGGAGCAAGAATGGAGAGGCACAGAATCCAATGTGTCTGAAGTTCGGTTTGTGATCTGTTGGTGTTGGTTCATTGTTTTTTTATCAAGTCCATAGTCTATGCAGCATCTACCAGGAGAGTTTAGAGCACTTCATGCTTCCATCAGCTTACAAGCTTCATGGAGATGCTGGACATTCTTTCTTTCTTTGGAAGCTGGACATTTGTGTATTGTTAGAAATTGGATTCCTGTTTTTTGTGAGCTATGTGATGACATATGTCACTATATATGTAATGAATTTAAAATGTTTGTTTATCTTTTTGAATTAAGTTATGAACAATAATCTAATTTTGGAGATGCACTAGTATTTATATTTATGTTTGTAGTATATCTTTATTTGCATTTATGACTTTATTATCATTCTAACAGTACACCATAATGAAATAGCCATGAATATGTCCGAGTCTCAGTGCACGGTCATTTCTATAAATTATTAGTTTAATCATGCAGACACAAAATAATGAAATAAAGTTGCTGAAGAATGCAAGTGGAATGAAGTTTGATCTGGCAGCACACTTTTTTGTGCCTTTGCACTTGTGTTTTGTTTGCCACTAAGAGGGAAATCTCAAGAGTTGAATTTCTAATCTCTAAAGGTGTCTTGGGAGTTAACTCCTGATCAGAAGTCTCTGATTGGTGGCTAGTGTGTGAGCACGTAATCCCACAGGTGGTCTTATTTTAGGATGAGAGAAAATAGCTTGACCCGTTTTACCGTGTTGTTTCAGGCCACGGTCTGGCAGAAGGCCAGGGTATCGGATCACCGGGCAGCACTCATGGCCGTGCTCGGAGCAGCCTCCACGGCCAACCTGCTGCCTGTCCAGCATCGCCAGGAGCAACCAGAGGTCAGTGACGCTCTGAGAAAACATGGGCGAAGTTATGGTTTCCAGCGAGAGCAGTGGGGTTCCCGCACACAGTTAATGTGAGAGTTCAGAAGCTGTAAGGGGGGAGACTGTTGTTTCACGGTTATTTCACAGATTACTGTGTTTTGTTCATCCATAAAAAAAAATGAAACAGAGCAATGTGCTTAGACTCATACTCTAAATTTCCATCCCAGCTCTGCAAGGGGAAAGGCAAATGTTTGGACAATCGACAGATTACTCTGAATGTTGCCTCTCCCCACGGTCACATCTTAAATTACTCCAAATGAATCAACAGTGAAGCCTTGACATGTCATGTTGTGCTGAATTTCACTTTAAAACATCGCTCGGCTCCCGCTGAGCTGCAGGGCTCAGGGACTCATGTAACAGTTTCGTTCCGTAGGCTCTCCTGTCCCAGGAGCGCTGTTTCTCTTCCCTTTGCTTGTGCATTCCGCAGCAATGAATTTTTTGCATGAATGACTCAGCATTCTGCCCAGGTAGCCCTTTCAATAAAAGGCCCATCTCAGTGTGCCTGTGGGCAATAGCTGAACTTTGGTCATGCCTGAATTTATGTCAGATATGACCTACACATGGCCCACTTTGAGAACATTAAGGCTCTGTGGTACTGTGCAAACAGCTATGCAGTTTATCTGGCTAAAGCAGTCACGCAAACCTTGTAATTCTTACCTTTTTACAGTTCTCACCTTGACATAATGTGAATCTGGCAGTTGTTTTGTTTTACATTGTGTCCAAGTGTCATGATGAATGGACCAATAGAAATGCTCCCAGTGACTTTTTTCCTTCTCCTCTAAAGTTGCCATTTAGGAGGTACAAGATACTTTTGACAGTAACAGGTGATGAAAGAAACAATAATACCATTCACACTGATGTGTTGTTTGGGTGTGTTAGTTTAATCATTTCTAAAATCTCTCCTCAAGGAAGTGTCCCTAGTTCTTCACTGAAATTAATAAACATGTGTTTCTTTTGGTATAAAGAAAAGCCCAGGCCATGTCTGGAAACACATAAATATGCATTCTCGCAGGACACCATTAGGAACTTCTACAACTCCATTCCGAGAGGTCTTCATGTTGTGTTATACGTGAGGCCATACTGAGAGACACTACTTCTGTGTAGCTCAATATGTACTGCCCATATCGTTCTCAATTTTTTACCATTTGTTGTTTCTGACAACCTTCATCTTCCTTGTCAGTAGCCTTGCAATCACTTCCTTCTGGGTTCAACAGTTGTTTTTTTTTTTTTGCTGTATATGAAGAAAAGGAACACCGTGTCAATTCGCAAAACACAATGGATTGCACTGTGATTTTGACACCTGACATTTTTAGAAATGCATTAAAATCCTGCAGCAAATGCAGCAGTGATTTGAAGTAGCCCTCATGGGCTGCAGTGCATGCAAAGAGAACGCATCAGAGGGACATAGCTGGGCTGTGCTGGCCCAGAGCCACACCCCTACTGCGCTGGCACCAATTATACTTTCACAGGGCAGCGAACGCAAGGAGAAAGCATTCACTCACATGGCCGGCTGTGTGGCATACACATTTCTTACAACTCAACTGTCTCTGTAGTTATACTCGTCCCTCACCAACACCAGCTCTTCCTCTTTCCCTCAAAACACACATGCACATGCATGCATAGTTGGGAAGATTTAATGGTTTTCGTCTTGGGAAAAAGTTGCTGCACTGTTGGTAATTGAGCTGCTGGCGAGAGCTGGTTTCTGCTTGGTCACTGCAGGTGTAATCTGCTCACTCTGCTAATTCCACCTGACAGATGTGGAGCGTGGTTCCTAGGCCATTTAAAAAAAGGGAAAAAATAGTTGTTTTTGTTTTGGAAACCCTCCTTCAGTTCAGGTCATTATATAAGCCAGTGACCTTCTCCACCTCTGTTTCCCGTTGCGATAGCTACATACTCTGTTTTCCCCAAGCTGCAGCAAAAGTCTTCCCATCACAAAGTTCAGTCCTTGCTTTCAGAAATTATCCCAGGCAGCGTAAAACAATTACCAAGAGGAATGACATAGGGGTCATTTATGTGTGGAACACTGTGACACCAATTCCAGCATTTGGACAGAATGCATATCCTTGCCCTGTTGGAGGGGAAGCTATTGTTGGTGCACACATGCTGCCCTACTTTTTCATATCACTTGTGTCATAAGAAAACCTCACATGTAATAGCTTTTCAAAAACAGGTAAAAAAAAAAAAAACTGACCTGAATTCACTGTTTGGATCTATGAAAATACCAAATGGACATGGAGGAGAGCTCTGAGGTAACTCTCTGCCAAAAATATTGCAACAATTCATACATCGATTATAAACGTACATTGTTTATAAACTCCTTTTCACGAGTGCTACTTCCCCGTTTGAATAACGACCCCTCAACCACCTCCCTTTGGTGACGTATACTTATTTACCAAAATAATGCACCAAGAGGAAGCTGATGAACTTAATATAAACTTTCTATGTGTTAATGTAATGATGATATATGTAAGTGATATTAGAGTGAAAGGATGCATTACAGCTGATCACATAGATGCTCAACTGGTGAAAAATCTGGCAACCAGGCATTCCAAGGAAGTGTTGCTCTCTGGCGAAGACTTTCCTTGGAAACCCTTGATTTGTGTGTGGGAGCATTAATCTGCTCAGAAATGCCGGTTGTAAGCTGTTGATGTCCCTCATATCACTACTAGGGACTCCTTTGCTATAGCTCCCCAGATCACCACACTAGCAGTTGGGGCATTATATCACTCCACAGCAAAGACAGGATTGAAACCCTCAGCTCAAGGCCTTCATACTCGAACTTAACTGTCATCAACTGTCTGTCAGCTGGAGTGCATCGTAGAGGCATGTCTCTCACCAAGAGGTACACTACCCAAAAGTAGCCCCCTGAGAGCTTTTTTACAGGGCACAGAGGAAGCAGTATTATGCCCTCTTTTGCCAAGACAAAGTGTCTAATCAGACCACATCTGTAATCATTTACATATGTACCGTAACTGCATGCTGATCCAACATGTCTATTTGGCTGCAAATTTGTGTTTATTTATTTATTGTCTTCAAGGTCAGAGTAATTTCTGAAAGAATACGTGCAATGGGGGTGGGATTTTATCTCACTTACTAGGCAAAAGTAAAGCAGGTGGCTATATAATGCAATTGCACAGCTACCTGTTTTCAAATTATCGTTAAGTACTTTTGTACTGACACTGGATAGTAATATTATGAAGTGGCATAACCGCAGGGGACCACTTGGGAAAACCCAAACCTGTGTGGTGTTTGTTTGTGATGTGGAAGACCAGCCAGTATTTTTGAAGTGCAACTGAGGCCTGGTAGTAGGTACCAGATGACTGGGACATTCCATTTCTCATTGAACCAATTCTGGACAACTTGGACCCAATGGCACCCAGCATTTTCCTGCTGGAGTATCCCATTATGATGTGGGTAGATGAAGTCCTTGAAGGGCTGAAAATGGACACCAAACAATAAAATGTAGCAGGTACTTGTCAATGAGATGTTTAGGCAAGCCAGATGAGGCCACCCCTTGACATGGACCATGACACATGTTGCCAGTCCAGATAGCAAGTCAGTCCCCATAGCCCAGGTGAGACTGTCTGGTGTTGTGATGTTTACAGAGGCACTCTGGTAGGTATTCTGCTCTCATATCCCATGGAAGCTAAAGAATGCTTTTTGGAACTGCAGGGTATGTGTGTGGGGCCCACTGTGGTGTGGTAATGCCTTCAATAACATATTCCCAGTACACACATGACACAGTAGATTGAGGAATTTTGAATGGCTGCAAAACTTCCAAAATGTAATGTCTCATCCATTTGGCACCCACAGTCATGCCTCACTCAAACTGCATCAAACTAGCTGCAGATTATAAAGACAAAGATTGCAGAAACCGACATGTTAAATTTATAAACGTGCTTATATTTGGAGTGATTTGTGATGGTAGGATGAAGTATCGTTTGCAGTCTTGTCCTTGGACTCTGTGGGTGTAAGAATTGATGGGGAATGAAATGCACCCCACGCACCATGGCTGTATTTCTGAGTTTGTGGATAAGTGGCCTGTTTGGTTATTGAGTGGTAGTCACTTTCAGTGATTGTGTGTTGTATTTGTGTTTAACATGCTGGTTATTGTATAGAGAGAACAGTGATGGCAGACAAAGTGATCAGCCAATGAAATAAACAATGCTCACTGTTACAGAATGCTGCATGTGTTGTTCTGCTTTAATATGCACCGTTTGTATAGTTCTCCCTATACATTTGCGTGTCTTTTCCTGTCCCTGTCCATGCACCGTATGGCTCTGCTATGGACTGTGTTCATTCTTGCCAACATTTTGCAAAGCCCTGTCCCAGCTGAGGATGCATCTTTGTTCATCATGAATTATTTATAAGTCTTTCTTGGAATTGCTGAATCTGTACGTGGAGATTCTTAATTTACTGTTTGTTTTGCTTAATGCCTGCTGAACAGTGTCTGTTTCAGTAATCAGTCATTAGTCTAAGAGGAATTCACCTATCAGGCTGGACTCAAACCCTTCCCACCACCCCCAACTCCATTCACTTTGTAAATGTGAAGTTGCATTGTGACAGTGCAGCACAGGAAGCTTCATACAGGTCAGCAGGGTTGTAATGAAGACCACGCTCTTTGTTTATTTATTATTTTTTAAATTATGTTATTATTATTTTTCCAATTACATTCTGTATTAACAGGTTCAAGTCTGCACTTACATTGACATTTAGTTTTAATATCAATAATTTAAAATGTTATTGTTTTTGTAAATATAATAGATGACAAATTTTCTTCTCCACACAGAGCAGTAACTTGCACTCTTATAATTCACATTATAATAAAATACACTTTTTTGTGTTTACATACATTGATTGACAAGAGCATTAGTGGGGTCTGGATGTTGGATGATCATCCACACCATCCCCAACTGATCCCAGAAGTATTGGTTGGAGCATCATCATTCCAGAGAACACAGTTCCTCTGATCCACAACCTAATGCTGGGACCATGTCTACTTCGTGTCTGGCATTAGTCATTGTGCAAGTTGATGTTTATCTGCCTCAGTGAGTCCTATTGGCAATACTTCTCTACAAGGACTAAACAAGCTGTGTGTGCATTTACACATCTGTGTCAGCAATGGGTGCAACATTTGGACATGTAGTGTTTCTGTTGCTGCCGTTCAGTAAAAGGTAAGCTAGATTTCCAAAAGGCAGAAAGTTAAAGGTGACATATTAATTGTTTTGAGCAATTTTCTTTCCATATTATTCATTTAAAAAAAATACAGAAAAATGACCCTGTGTTGCTAGAATTTAGTAACACCTCTTTGGCAGGGATTTTAACATAATTGGGACTTCAACAGGACTTGTATTGGACATGTTTCCAAAGTGCATCAGCCGTATTTAGATGTTCCTTTGAAAACCTATTTCAGTGAACTTTGTGATTTTTTTTGAGAATGCAGGAAAGAATTTGTGGGACCCTCCCTTGAAGGATATATTTGTGCAGGTGTCACTGCACAGTATAACAGTGCACTACCACTTCAGAGTTTGCAGTCAGACATGTGTATTTGTTTTAACTATAGGGTTCAAAAAGTACAAGACGAAATTAACCATGTGCAGTAGAGTGCAGAATCTTTGTGGTCCATTTTGTGTTTCATTTAGGTAACTAGAGTGCTGGAGAGACAGATCTCCTCCGTAGTCTTTCCACGTTGGTCTTCAGGCTGTAGTAGAATTTTCCAGATGGCAACAGTGAGCAGGGCATTTCTGGGATGGCTGAGATGCTTGGGGATCCTCTTTTGCTTTTACAGTGCACCTCTGGTTGTGGATGTCTTGCAGGTTTATGGGCCTCAGATGATGAGTTTGGATGCACGCACCGCTCTCTGCAGGGCCCAGTGCCCTGTTTGGTGCTGTTCCTGAACCAGATGATTTCACTCCCTGTCAGGATGCTTTCTGTGGAACAGAAAGTCCTTAATATCTTTTATGAATTTCCATAGTATGTGAGAGAGTGTGATTGATACTGGGAGGTTTTGGTATGTTGTCAAAGCATACCAATGGCAGTATCTTGTTGCACAAATTGAATTATTGAAATTGAAGTATGGGACTGCAGTGCTATTCAGAAGGAAGATAAAGGTTACCAGGAACAATAAATGATTAAAAATTACATGGGCAATATTTAATAAGCTACACATACAGAAGTAGTGTCTTTCAGTATGGCACTGGATATAATGCAACATGCCAGACATCTCAGCATGCAGTTTTAGAGGTTCCTAATGGTGTCCTGTGATAATCCATCTCATGTAGCTTGAATAATCTCACTCAGTTCCTATAGAACATCAAACAGCATCCCACACATTTTCATTTGGGGATAGGTCTGACAATTAGAGCTTTCACTTACTAATTTAAGTGAATTAACATTCATTGTTCAGCCTTTTCCAAATGATGTAATTCTTATTTTTAATGAAGGAAATATTTCCCTCACATCCCTCGTCTACTACGGTCATGCTGACATATATTTAGAATGATCTAAGGTCAGTTTTGTATTGAAGAATTAAGTGTTTTTGTTCTGTGTGATTGTGCTTTTCCAATGACATGAATTAAATTTCATTGCCAAGGACTGTGTTGGCAGTGTGGCCCCCATCCTGTTATCCTGGAATAATAGCTTCCATTCAGAATGTGAAGCTCGAGGGACAGGGTCACCTGTGCCATGGTAATTGACAAATGTTGTAATAGTAAAGTATAGGTAACAGAAGAACCTATTGTGGAAGTCACAATACCAGCAATAATAGTACGAATAAATGGCAATTAAACAAGGCCTCTTGCTAGCCAACAGCTGCGATTGTTAATTCATAACGCGTTGCTCAAGCGTCCCAATATAGGAGTCATTTGGAACCGTTTCTCATCTCAACACTTTCCTGGTGTATAACTGTGTCGTGCCAAGAGTGCTGTTTTCATTGCAGCTTGTAGGAGCCTGGCAAGTGCCTGGTTACGAGATGACAAATGTGTTCTGACTGGCCAGTGAAATTGTAATTAGGCACTAAGATGGGGTCAGAGGCTCAACAGGGTGTAATTTTGTTTGTTTGGAAAAAGCTCATGCAGGCCTTAATGTGCACTGACAATTTACGAGGATTGTAAGGGGGCAAGCGGGAAGAGGCTGAAGAAAAATTTGGTATTGAAATGTGCATAATCTGGATTCTAACAAGGCTGTTTTTGCAATAAGGACAGAAAAGGCAATGAAAAGAGGCAGTGAAAATGGTGTGCAGTGGTGATAGACAGTGTAGACAGTTCTTTTCTCGTTGTCAGATATGTTTTAAATAAGTGGGAAACTCACTGTCCCTGAGCTAAAAGAACTCAATAGCAGCCTCTGCTGGGAAACTTTAAATTGCTCAGAGCATGCCTTTCTTACATTTTATTACAGCTTGGTGGACCTGGATATAAAACTACAACCTTGTGTTTAATAACCCAGCGCATGTTCAAATGGGGTCTTTATTTTAAAATTCAGTGTTGTGTAAACTTGTCTATAAGATGAAATGACTAGATCTTCCCCTTTCTGATCAGATTGCCATTGAGGGATACCTTCCTAAACCAAACTCTGATCTCAACTTAACCAGCTCCAGTACATCGGACAAGACTTTCGTTTTTGTGAACAGTCGGCCAGTGAATCACAAAGATATCCTGAAGGTTTGCATATGTTTTCTCATTATCCTTTAATACCACAGAATTACATGTGTTAACATATGTTATAATACATCTAATCTATAAGATCTAATTTACAGCCTGGTTGGAAGACAGTCACTTCCTGAATCCAAACACAATCGATACTAGTTCAAATATTCACTGAGCAGTGAATTTGCTGCATAGTGGGAACCGTTCCGTTCATTATGGACATTTTTCAGCTTATATGTAATGAGTCAGGAGATTTCAAAGATTTCAATACTTATCGATAATCAATATGTAAATGTATATCACTGATATACTTAGGAGGGTCTGGGTACTGCATAATAAAGTAGGCAGGGGAGCATGCTTGAATGACAGAGCTTTTTATAAATCAGTTCTTCTTTGTTTGGTTATTTTTTTTTAGGGTAAGAAATGTGTGAGAATCTTTATTTATCTGATCTGCGTTTCCTAAATACATTTCTAACATCAAGCAAACATCACACTGAAAACTCATGTTACCAGTTATCTAAACACAAGGATGCTTGTGAGAATGAATTACCTGTATAGCGTAGAATTTGTGGAATTTGTAGATTTGTTTCTAACATGCAAAATAAATCAGTGGGAATGCCCTGAATTTAAAAAAACAATGAAACTGAAAATATGGGCTACCACTATGATCCTGGGGTCACTGGTTCAAATCCAGATTCATGCTGCACACCATCGGCTGCCGGTGTCCAGAGGGAGAGAAATTGGCTTGCTCTCCCTCGGGGGGTAGATGGCGCTCTTCCCACATCTCACAAGTGCGCTGCTGGTCGACGCAGGCATCTGCCGTCCATTGTGTCAGATCCGGGTATCCGGCGTTCTCCTCCAAGTGCAATGGCTGCCCGGCAATGATACAAATGGCGGCAGTTCGAAAAGAGGCGGTAGGCTATCGTCACATGACTCGGAGGAATCAGCACAAATTGTTAAAATGAAACTGGTTGTCATTTACATTTTGTAAAAAAAATAAATGATTAATTAACCAATTTGGGGTATAAACAGAGCAGATATGGACTTTTAAAAATGTCACTCAGATTAAATCTTGTGGAAAATGCTTTTGCTTCTCCATCCCCTGCTCTTAGTTCCTCCTCTACTCTGCTCCCCTCTGATCCCACATTCTCACACACCACGGAGGGAGCATTAGAGCATGAAGACAACTTAGGCTGCATCCAGAAACCCCAAAAGTTACTGCTTTATCCTACTCATCCTCCTCCTCTTCTCTGTGACCCAGAAACTGATTTCGTGACACCATCTTGCCACCTGTCCAAATACTGAAGGAGACAAAAGAAGCCTCGTAGATTCCAGTGGCTTCCAGTGGAGGATACATAATTGTATGATACATAATTGTATCCTACCCAGGAAGTCTTTTAAGGATTTTGGAGTGACATCACTGTATGCACGCCTGTTTATGCTGTTTACTGTAACTGCATTGGTACAAGGCTGTGAGCAAACCTTTTTATTTAAAAGGTTCAGATATAAATAAAGGAAGAACAATATGCTATTGACTGCCATCACAACATCTGCTGGAAGTACAGTGAGATTATACTGTTCACTGAATCTCTGCAACGAGGAGGAGTTGAATTCACAGTTAACACTATATATGCCATATATGTGTAGCTCCATGCAGCAGCTGTGATTGGCTGCACAGTATTAGGTGTGTGCTGAAAACTAGCCCTGTGATTGGCTCTGTTCTTTAGTAGTCAGCATCATATATGAAAGGGATCAGCTGTCACAAATTATGGCTCCTTCTCCATTCCTCTTGCTCCTGTCCTCTCCTCGACTCCTCCACCTTCTTCCGTGGTAAGAGAGGATCAGTAGAAAAGGAGGAGGAGGAGAGGAGGAGGAGAAAAAAATCTGGAGGCAGCTTTAGTGTGTATAAAGAAGAAATGAATTTTCAAATCAAATTTCAGCATTTTTAAATATAGTTAAAGGATTTTATCCACATTTTCACATTTTATTTTTCATATCATGTATCATTTTGTATCATATATCACCATTCAGCTAAAATATATTGATATAGGATTTTAATCTTCCATATTGCCCAGAGTTTTAGAGCTTTCTGTTATCCTAACTGACTGATTCGACATCAGTTCATTTATATTAGTTTATTAACAAGCACTTTCAGAGTTGCAGGGGGTGCGTTAATGCTGGGAATTCACAAAAGTGTGCAGGAGAGGGGTGCCTCCAGGACCAGGTTTGTGAAACATTGGCTTAAAGATTAAGGCAGGGCTTCCCCAGCTTCTTTATGTCAAGACCCTCCTGTATCCACTTACTCAGCAGGTCACTGCACAGGTCATTGGTAACAGGAGCACATTGGAACCATTTATGAACCAGTTTCTGTGTAGAACCTGAGGTTGTGAACTTTGGTTCTTGAATATTTGCACATACCTATAACCTATAACATGTATTCCTCTCCAGGCAGGAGATTAAGCAGTATGGATAAATGTGTGAAACTGGTGAAATTTAACTTCTTGATATTGCAGCTGGTCAAACAGTACTACCTGAATGCAGCTCATTCAAATAATGATTCAGCCAACCGTCGCTTCCCCATCTTAATGATGAACATCATTGTCCCTGCCTCGAGTGTGGATGTTAACCTAACGCCTGACAAAACTGAAGTGATGCTGGAGAACAAGGTGAAAAAAACATGGTTCTTTCATACATTTTCATGATCTGAATGTGATCCGAATGAAAGGTTTGAAACACAGTGCTGACATTTTGTACTGATGGACTGTTCTGTCCTACTGCTCTCTCCAGGACACAGTTCTCTTAGCAGTGGAGTCTGTACTGATCTCTTTGTATGGATCTTATTCAGTTGGAAATGACAACCCTAAAGTTGGAGAAGGACAGTCCAGTTCTGCAGTTGCTCAGCCTCCCCAGACACCTACAGATGAGATACCTGTAGCTGAAAGCAGCAAGGTGCCTGAGTCAAGCTTGAACACTCCTGCATGCACTCCACCTTTGACACTAGAACATTCCACCACAAGCACTATGGAGCAAAGCAGTGAGACCTCTTTATCTGGTACTGCTAACACAAGCTCTTCTTCCTCTTCGGAAGACTGGATAATCCACAAGAGCTCAAGTGATTCCGGCTGTGTCAATTTCTCATTGTTCGTTGACAACATTGCATTGAACTCTACAGTCGACCCCTCAAAAGATGACTCTGACTTAGGGCAGGAGAATGAGATCTCTCCTGAAAGCTGGGCCATGGGTAAGGCTTTCACAGACCAAAGCACGGGACAGAGCCTTGAGCCTGTGAAGCTCCATGTGCCTGAAGCCCACAGAAACAGTGATGGAGAGCCGGACTCCAAAAGTAAAAGCAGCAGTCCATCGAAGAGACCCTCGAATGTGATCATGGAGAAAATGGCCAAGATGACGGCTTATGACCTGATCAGTAGCCGGTCTGTGCGTCAGCCCCTGTCCGCCTTCGCCCTGTTTGAGCAGGACACCAGATCGTCCGTCCTCCAGGAGAACCCACGGGCCAGTCTGCAGGATGTCACTGCTGCTGTGAAAGAGAGATGGGAAAGCCTCGGGGAGGAAGGAAGAAAGAAGTAAGTTTCCAGATTTCACTCCCTAAGCAGCAGTTTCCATTTGTTGTGATTCACTCTCTTGGTTTAGGAAAATAAGGGGGGAGGGGGGAGGGAATAGACCTGCCACTTGCATGTATAAAATATGGTGTGGAAAGTCTGCTTGACTTGGTCATGTTGCTGTCCAAAGGAAGTGTGGTTGATATGAACTATGTTTGTGTTTTCCAGACAACTGTGTTTGATTACTTGCTTCAGTGGTCAATACTATTTTCCGCTGTAAAAGAAGGTATTCTGGATTCCAAAGAATGCCATGGCATATTTTTAAACTCTGCAGGATTTTGAATGGGTCGTAATGTTAAGGTCATGGAAGCTCATTCCGTGCATGTTAAACCGAATGTTTGACATTGAGGTTTTGTTATTGTTTCAGTGTATTTTTTCATACATTTTTAAAAACTTTCATTGATATTTCCAAATATGGAGGTTAAATAATGGGTGAGATGTAAAGAGTTTCATTCACAGTGGTGTCAAATTGTTAACTGTAGAGAAATATACCGATTACAGATTTCAGTATATTTCTGTATTGGCTTATTTACAGTGATAGTTTGTTATGTGCAACATTGATGATGCAATAGGAACAAATCAAATCTTCTTTGGGGACAATTGGATGCACACATTGGATATACATTGGTGGACATAAATATATAAAAAGTGTAGGTTTTAGGCCAAAATTTCATCTCTGAGCTATCATGCATAATTATGCAAAATGATGCATTGTCAGGTGACTGCAGTTATGTCTCAGACAAATATAAAAGTGATTACAGGGGTGGTCTGATTAGATACTAGATCTTTGCAGAAGAGGGCTTACACCAAAGCCCTATAAAAAGGCTCTCAGAGGCTACTTTTGGGTAGTGTACCTCTTGGTGAAAGACCATTCATTGCTTGACATGCCTCTATGATGCACTTTTTGTGCATTCTTCAAGGAGGCGTGTCATTGGACTGAGAGAAGGAGAATAGTCAATTCAATGTTGCCTGAGTTTTCTGACCAAGCAACCATACGCCTTTGTTCACAGTGGTGTCATGAACAAGAAACATCATCTTTGGTGACAAATCTAGGATCGGTTTGGGATCCATCGGTAATTCAGTGGTTGGGTTCAAGCATGGAGGCCTTGGGGTGAGCACTTCAGTTCTGCCTTTGCTGTACAGTGGCACACTGCACCAACTGCTGTTGTGATCATCTGGAGAGCCATCACGTATGACTGTCGGTCTCCCCTAGTAGTGATACAAGGGATCAATAAATGCAGGCCATCCTATGGCCATGTTTTGCCTCTCAAAGGAGGGCTTCCAGATGGTGTTTTTCAGCAGGATAATGCTTGTATGCCTCCATCCCCAACCATATCTCATCTTGTATCTAGAGAAGAGATGACTGAACTTCAGGCTTAACTTCAGCCTCCTTTCAATTATACACTTTTCACTAATAACTTGTCTTTTTGCTGCAATATTGTAATCATATTATAATCGTTATAATCATGTCGTCATTTAATTTGGTTCCAACAAATCTTTCTTGATCCACTACTGTGGGCCATTTGTTAATAATAATAATAATAATAATAATAATAATAATTGTTTAATTAGGCAGAATTAAAAAAAAAATTGAATGCCATTTTAAATTACACAATGTATTCTTGCACCAATCGTCTAATGTTTAGTGTGTAGCTTTTTTTGTTTTCTTTTCTTAATGACTAGTCTAATTATGATGTGTTAACTAATGGAGGAAAATGCCATTAAACAGCTCTTTAGAGTCATTAGTCTATTACAACAACCAAATGATCTTTTACAGACCAGTAAAAGCGTACATAAACCCTGATATCTTTTGATCTTCATACCCGTCAGACTACACTTAAACTGAAAGAGCACGCAGGCATTGTGAAACAAGACCATTAGTACTCTCAGAAAGCAGTCGCCTCGACCCCTGCCAAAAAAAATTAATCCAAATTATCATAATTAAATGGATGGAAAATGTGTATCAGCATTGCCAGTGGCAGAGTAAGGTATGGAAGGGTGTATGGAAAAAGACATCTGTTTAAAGTGCTGTTACGCATTACTGCTTTCTTCAGTAAGAAATGAGCCTGAGCTAATGCTTGGCTCATTTTCCTGCCACCGTTAAGTGGCACAGACTTCTAAGAATCGCATTTACATGAAGTCATGTTGCATGGGTGCATCACATATGGGCCTGCTGTGCTAAGGGATTTGAGATTATTACTGTGGATGTTCAGGGATGCAAGGGTTCATAGCTTAAGAACCCCTCCCACATGTGCGCACACACTCTTTCAGTGGTCAGATAGAGCAATAAAAAAAACTGGCTCTCTTCCAGCCCCTCTATACAAACTTGGTTCACATCCAAAGTACCCACGCCAAGTGAGTGTCCAATGCTTATTGCACACTTTATGTGCATTTGATCATCGTTATGAATTCCAGTCCTGAAATGCAAACAGTGCTGACCTCCTGGGTTTCTTCACACATGTGCGACCACAGAGGTGAATGTCAGGAGGGCAGGAAAGGAGCTTAAAGCAGGGCTGGGTGATATATCAATTCTTATATTGATATTGGGATATAAATACAGTTTATATTGTTTATATTGAGTTTTACATTTTAAATAATGTTCTTTTTCAATTTTGTACAAACCTTTGTTCCGCTCCAGCCTTTGCTCTCAGCTCCTCCTCTACTCTACTCTACCCTCCACCCCCATTCGTTCTCTTACGTATGTTCTTTCATATTGTATTTTCACATCATATTTAGTACTGAATATTGTTTATTGCCATTCAGCTAAAAAAAAAATATATGATTTTTTGTCCATGTCACCCAGCCCTAGCTTTAAGGGCAGAGAGTGTTTCTAGGTTTATTCATTCATTCATTTATTACTTATTATTATCACAGTGAAGTATATTCAGCATGCCCGTGACCCAGTGACATTCCCACCTGGAATCTGATCCCATAACATGCTTGTTTTTATTAGCACATCATACCACAATAACTTCTAAATATAAACGAGTTCACCCTAATTTATTATAAAAATAGAGCATACTGAAAGCCAATCATTTGATGAGGCTGACACCATAAACACTTTGAAGGTCTCATGTTATGGAAAAGTGACTTTTCACCTCTTTTGTAATATAGGAATTTGATGGTGTATATAAACAAAAAAACAAAACAGCCTTTTGTTGAATTCATTGTTTTATTTATTCTGTCATTCTATGGAGGCTTACCACTCAACCCTGGATCTCAACACTGGAGATAAATGGAGTGATTTTTGAACGAAACACGAGAACAAATAGCCAGTCAGCACAGAGCTCATTTACATTTATATCTTAAAGATGTGGTAAGTAAAAAAAAAAAAAAAGAAAAAGAAACAAAGGCCGGCAAGTGGCCATGTGCATTATGAATATCTGTCTGTTTTTTGAAAAAGGGGAAAAGTAGGATATGGGCCCTGTAGTCTTGTATCTGTTTTTTTCCCCTGGTTGACAGTGTGATCTATCTTTGAAGCCAATGATGAAGACCACTGCATGATGTTTTGGACTCAATTATCAAAAACATGTTTTTTTCAGACACTTAATTTTATCCTAATTACACTGCCTCAGTAATTAAGGGAACACTGAATGATCACAGTATAACACAAACTCAGTTCAACTTCAGGGATGTCACTCTGCCCAGGTAGGAAACATAAGCAGTCGTGAATTAAGGGTACCTGCTTTGGTGCAAATGAAAGTGACAACAGGTGCACTGGAGAGGCAACATCAACACAACCCCCAAAAAGGGAATGGTTCTGCAGGTAGTGGCCAGATGGCTTCTAGTGTGCACAGCACTGAGCATTTGATACATTTCTGCAACCAAATGTGATTTCTGTTTTTGGAAATATAGATTTTAATCCTTTGATTAACCATGATTAAATTATTATTAACAGGTGAATCTGACCTTTTAAACAATTACTGTCATCTCCACATCCATAAATGTTAGTTTGAGGTTGGGCAAACACACATCCCATAACTGAATACTATCAAATAATATTTTACTGCCATAAATTCAGTGAGAGTGGTATGTTTCCATGTTTATTTCTACATGTTCTTCACTGGATAGTGACAATAAGCTGTTTTGTAATGGGATTAAATGTACATGGTATCTTGGAGTAACATCCTCTTTCACAGTAGCACCTTCTTCTCTGAGGAAATTTCTGCCTGAATTACCAACTGTCTTATCTGGATACACATCCATAATTTTCCAGGCAGATGTTGCCTCTCAATCTGGGGAAAAAAAGTCAACGATTCTCTGCTATATATTAAATATGTTCTGAATTTCAAAACAAATATGAGTACATAGGAAAGGTCACTCCTATTTACTGGGGCTGGCTGGTAAAACATAGACTCAGTTCTCTACAGTTCTCTCTACTTCTAAAGTTAAATACAGTACTCTACTATGCAGATGTTCACGTACTAGATACTCACTTTGGTAGTTTTACTGCCATGTGTGTGAGAGCTTTACTATTAAGGAGATGTCAGAGTTTAATTAAAGACTTTGCCGTAATAAACCTGTTGAATGGGGATATTTAATTTTGCAATATTTGGTCATTTTGCATTGAGTTTGTGTGACAGTTCTTTTGATATGAACTGCATACACTGACAGAGCTGTTAATTGGTAAATGGCTTCCAGTGCAAGGGCAGCTCTGCATGTTTTATGGGCCTTGGCTTTCTATTAAGTGACTCTTAGTGACTCTCTCTCACTCTCATTCTTCTGCCCTCATTTTGACAGGTAGCAGATGTTTTTTATCTTGGTGTTTTGTGTACCTTTTTCTACACAGTGACTTATAGCGTGTCCCATGGAGCCACTTAGATTCACAAGAGCTAATTACATCAAAGAATATTTAATTAGTCTCAACTGTTGACCTCTTTGCTAGTTAGGTTCTTCCAAACTCTTCCTAGCTTAATTGGTTTGAAGCATGTACAGTGGTGCTTAAAAGTTTGTAAACTATTTATATTTTTGAGCTAAATCTTCAAATCCTAAAGCTAGATGACTTACACTTACTGTATCTTGCCATGTGCTTTCTCCCAAAATAACACTTCTATCAATCTATTGGTCTCATTACATTGTTTCTTTCTGGCTTGTGCACGTGACCTGCCAGAGGACAAGTCAGATGTTAGCATTCCCTGGTCCACAAGGCCACGGGTGTTCTAAGAATATATCATAGAAGACATTACCACCAACAGTGGACAGCATAGTGGGTGGTAACTGCGCCTGGCTCGTATTGTCTGTGGCCGAAATCAAATCTGCTTTTAAAACCGGGAAGCCCACACGCATATCCCTACATTCTTTTGTTTTCATGGGACTTGGCAAAAGACATGAGACATGACAACTAGTTCCTGTTCCATCTTTGGTGGGTCAGTGCATAGGCATGATTGGAAGTTCCAACAATGTATTCTGTCTTCTTTCTTAATCACTTCACCAAATAAGCAGATCATCACCAAAATCTGACAGTCAATAAAATAAAATCTGTTCAAAATTCAGTGCATTTAAATTTTGTATATGTTGATACCACTATGACTGTGTATTAGAAAGAACCTACCAATATGATATGTATCATGATACAGTGGTTATGGCTCAGTGCATAATAGACTCTATATTGCAATTAATCTATTCACATTTTAGGAAAACTGTCATAGTGTTATAAAAACACCATCATACGCATAAAATCTGAGTTTATTTATGCAATAAGCACAATGGGGATCTACAGACAGAGTACAACACTGCTATCTAATGGTCAGCATTAAACACAACACAAAAGGAACCACTGTCTGCCCCAGTCACCAATTAAAAATCAATACTGTGCTTTGGGAATTGATACAGTATTGCTAAACATAATATCACAGTACTTCAATACATCAATATTTGTTATAGAGACTGTTTATACCATATCAGGCCAAGATAGATTTGAGATCCAAGGTTTATTTGCTTGTTTCAGAGGCCATTTTAACTAGATTATATTTATTTTTTATTTATTTACAGCATTTAGCAGACGCTCTTATCCAGAGCGACATACAAGGTTACTCATTTTTACAGAGGTGGGTCAGAGTAGTGTTAGGAGTCTTGCCCAAGGACCCTTATTGGTGTGGCACAGCATAGTTGCCCAGTCTGGGAATCAAACCCCAGTCTCCCACATGGTGTGGTGACGTTATCTGTTGTGCCACACCAACCACTTAGTATATACTAAGCTATACTTAGCATAGTATAGCTTCTGCTTCACTATGCCTGTATTATACCAAGGTCATGTATACGTTTTTGTGCACTGTTCTCAAAGCTGGTATTTAAATATTAAGTAATCTCATCTGTGCAGGGTACAATACATGTAGTAGTTATGTAGGAGATTATATCACTATATCACTTTCCATATTGGTTTCCACCTGGTTTTCCATTTTGTCTTTTTCCATGTCCTGCCGTAGGTACGAAGAGAAGGCCCAAAGATCCATACTGTCCTACAATGAGCAGAAGAAGTTGGCAACAGCAGGTGAAGGCACCAGCAGGGTAGATCTTCAACAGCAGAGAGTTGACTCCTCCATGAACAGACCGCAGGGTTTGAAACGCAAAGCCCCACTTTCCAACCAGCAAATCCTTGACAAACTCTTTTCTTCTGTGCCTGCAAGCAAAAGGAACCCCTCAAAGCTGTCCAGGCCTCTCCAGTTCAACATAGCTGCCCTCAGGCGCAAGCTTAAGCTCAAGCTCCCCTCCTGCCCGAGCGGCTCGAGCACGCAGGGCCTCAGGCTTGTAAACCGCTTGGCTTCTCACTGCGCCTGGGCCGTTTTATGTGGTAGAAAGCTTATGTTGTTAAATCCATTTCGAGTGGAGGAAGCCTTGCTGTTTAAGAGACTTCTGGAGAATAATATACTTCCAGCAGCGAGCCTGCAGACCCCTATACAGTTAACAGATGGGTAGTGTATCGCTTCATTTTCTCACCTAATGACAACAGTTTGGATCGAAAGCAAAATGTTGATTTCAGCTCACTGATATTTAGTGAAATCTGAGAGAAGAAATGTCTTTTTTTTCTCTCTACAATATTATTCATACCTTTAATGAACTTTTCACCCTTTTGTCACGTGTTGTCTTCTACAGTGTCCTCGGCAGCTCTGAGTACATGGACATTCTTATGAGCATGAAGAAGGACAGTCCATCTTCAAATGGTGAAATGTATTTTACTGATCCCAGGCTGGTGGCCAATGGATTTAAAATCAGACTCATTCAAGGTAACTTGCCCCAGTGGATTTCTGAGTATTAGAACACCTGCTCATTCATTGTTTCGTCTGCAATCAATGGTTAAAAGGTTTATCCTACTTTTAGTGGAGTAGCTCTACTGTCCACTGCTAGATTTTAGCTGTGAGTTTTTGATTGGATACAGTGAGATTTAGTGAGGTCAGAATGTTGGATGTTGATAACAACCC
Source organism: Acestrorhynchus altus (assembly GCA_034509495.1). Taxonomy (NCBI): domain Eukaryota; kingdom Metazoa; phylum Chordata; class Actinopteri; order Characiformes; family Acestrorhynchidae; genus Acestrorhynchus; species Acestrorhynchus altus. The sequence goes on from CM067509.1 coordinate 27,975,038, forward strand.
CACCTCCCCTTCCCCACTCATCCCAGAAGTATTGGACGGGAGACCCTCATTCCACAGTACGGAGTTCCACTGCTCCACAGCACTGGAGATGACATGTGCTTGTCTTCTACTTCCTAGTGACAGGAGTGTCATATATGATGAGGGGAGAGTCCTAACAGGGTTAACTAATTGCCAAATTGGGACGCGAAATGTTATATGACAGACTTTTAATATTCTGTATTTAAAGTCTGTCATATAACAGTATGTGACTTCGGTTGGATGAAAATGCCCTAGTACAGTATAACAAGCCTTTACCACCTTATTTGCCTCATTTATTTTGCCTCAGAATGACACATGATTTGCCTTTTATGCAGGGCTCATAAAGAAAATATAAGCTTCTTTTTATTGGCTAGTGTAGGTCACCAAGACGACCCACAGGCATAATATAGCCCTAGTTTAGCCCTTACCATAGCTTAGCACTGTAACAAGAACAAATCAAAACAAACATGTTTTTAGTCATTATTTCCATGTCTTATTAAATAGTTTTTTTTAGCTTTGTTTCCATATTCTCCTAAAGTAGCTGTGCCATTTAAGCTGAAACCAGCTAGTGTACAATCTGGGGCCGTAAATGTAACAAACCAAGACTGCTTTGGGGTTTTAGAATTGGCCCATTTTACAGCTCTGATTAACTTAGGGGGGTTTTGATTTTGAGTGAGGAGACAAGTGTTCGTGGTTTGTCCCTTCCTGTACCAAACAGTTATTGTTCACCTATTCCAAGATAAATACAGTTTGACCTTCTACGGCCCCTTTAATGAACTCGTAAATCTGAGGACCCACTGACCTGTGGGAGGACTAATGTATTGAATTTGGAACATGTGTGTTTATAACAGGTTGTGACGGGGGGTTTCTCCCAGAGAACGGCCGACTCTGAAATGACACATGGCTTCAGAGATGATCTATGTTCCTGTTTATGCTTGATGTTTTGTTATATTAAGAACCTAATGGTTTTAAAGGGAACCCTCACTGTGAAGTTATGTACGCTCATTATCATGTACACGTTTAACCAAGCTAAATATCTAGTTTACATTTTCATATCTGCTGTTTGGCTGATGCTCTTATACATTATGTTACACAGTTATGTTATGTTACACAGTTATGAATTATGTTACACAGTTATGTAGAGTTAGGAGTCTTGCTCAAGGACTGACATTGAGTCTTATTGCAATTTTCTGTATTACTCACATTTTAAGACTATTTTATGCCACTGATTTCATGATAAAATAATAATATAATGCAGTTACACCCTTTTAAAGATCAGTGATCTGTTGAGAATTAAAATATTCAGACAATCACTGTTTATATATAGTCGACAGTTGACAGGCTGGCTCATTCACATTAATGGGCTCTTCTTGGATCACAAAACTCACTCTTTAGAATAGGTTTCAGTTTGGAGTCATGGATTGGATCATTTGTCAGATCAGCAAAAAAGGAGATAAACTTTGCCCTCCACTGACACACCAGGGTGACGTCACTTCATATAGCCTCAATGTTTGTTAGTTTTACATATTTTACAATAGCTTTGTCTAACTTTTCTATTGTTTTTTATTAGAACGCTAAACAAATACAGCACAGGACACGCAGAACATGTATTACAGCCCTGTGATGACATGAAAACTGTATGTAAATTAAATAAATGATGTGAAAGAATACAGCAGAAGTTCAACCGTATATCACAAAATCATGGTACATCATTGTTTTTCCGCTCTGTTGGTGTGGAATTGCCAATATTGATGCATTGGTTACTGTGCACACTGCACACTTTTCCTACATTATAGAACGCTAGATAATCACGTCTCACAGTGATTGTCTTCAGTCTTCTCACAGACTCTCATCTGGCTCTGACAGAGAGCAGACAAAAGAACAGAACAGTGTCTGGGAAAAATCAATATCGCACATGCAAGTAAGCACAATGGGTAATAGTGAAGTCAGAAAAAATATCATGGGCGCATATATTGTACAATAAATCTTTAACATAATTGTTACAGGTACTTGCGCAGACAGTGAATCAAACCCTATTTAAACACTTAAAACCATCATTTTTGAAGTATGACATAAGCCGAGATAAATCAATAGTTCACAATTAGCTATAATTTGTGCAAATTATTTTGTGATTGTGTGATGAAGGCACAAGAAATACAAGAGTACATCATCTGTGGGTCAGAGATTTTAACAGGGTTTTTTTGCAGTTATTTCCAAAATCATGATTTCAGACTATAGTATTTTTGGTTTGGTCAAGATTCTATATCTGTGTTCAGTAATGGAATTTCTAGTAATGATTTGAAATCAGTGATGGGCCCAAAATTCCTGTCCTCTGAGTGGGCAAAACTTCAGCAGTTTGGGTATTTCCCCAAGCACTTAATCTTGTCCTTCAAGCACTTTCATTCACTTGTGAAAATGGAGAATCGTGGCTAATTCTGTTGTGCAACCCCTACTACTACTGCTTCTGCTGCTGGTGGTGCTACTGTCGGAAAATGGATGCAAAAAGTTGCATAATGATGACTGACGAGTCCCTTTTTAAAGGTTTAGTTTTATTTCATTTTCAAATCCATACCAGCTGTATAGGGTCGATGCCGTCACTCACCCTTAATATGCTTGCTGGTAGGTCACTGTTAGAATAAATTGCGCATATGGAAAGTGCAGTGTCAGCATTTTCTTGCGCTCCATGGCTCAATGTAGGCACACTTAACAATGTAAGCTTGTTAAAAAAGGCCTTGCTCTCAGTGCAGGCTCCTTCTCATTCATGAGTTAACTCACTTTTTTATAGGCTCACTTGATGGCCATTAAAATATACATATTATAGACTTATATTTAACATCCCCCTGCCCTTATTTCTATCATATAGTACTGGAGATACAAGCACTCAAAGTAGCACTCTGTGATCCAGAAAACGGGCCTTTATTATTCCTGAGGTCATGCTGTTTAAAGGTCTCAAGGATTGTCCGATTTGATTTAACAAAGGTTGAGCCCATTGGACATCATTAATGCCATAGTTCACAAATCATTTAGAAATGTCAAACATAACGGCTTGAATAACAGGATTATAGTCAATTATTTCTGTCAGTTGCTTTGTCGGTTTAGGATTAGAGGAAAAAGAAAGTAATGTCCCATGTTGTCGCTCTTGTTGACGTGTTTCATTACTTCACAGAAATGTGTGGTATATACAGATTTCAGATGAGTTCATATACCCAGTGATGCCTAATTAAGAGCTTAATAAAACAGATGAAGGTGTATAATGGTCTGCAGGGCATAAGAGTGCACATACAAACAAAAATGTCCACACTTTTAAGTATTTATTCACTTGTGGCTTGTTAATTTGAAGTGATAATGTGGTATTGTTACACATTTGTAACATGTTGACTCCTTTGTAATGCCTGACTGCTGTGAGAAACCTGTGATTTTTTAATCATGAGTTATGTCATTGCATATTTTGATAATTGGCCCCATAACTAAGCCAAGAATTTCTCCTGTGGTTGTACACTGTCTTTTTTGCCATCCACCACTGTTGTCCATGCACCAGAGAGTATCCATGTTCTTGTTCATGGTTCGTTTGACCTTATATCGCCTTGTGGTTTTGGAGCAGCCATGAGCTGTGAATGCCTAGTCCTGCTGGTTTGTGTGCTGTCTTGGTGCTGGTATGGGTCATATTGGTTTACGTTGGCCAGGTGCCACAGCCTGTGCCCAACTCAGTGGGTTTGCACCAGAGTGGAGTCTGCCCTTTTCAAATGAGGGAAATTCTTAAAAAGGAGCCAAGCTCCCAGATAGGCTCTGTACCAGATTACTTCCAGAACTGTTTGGTGTATGAGTGTGCATGAGAGAGAGAGAGAGAGAGAGAGAGAGAGAGAGAGAGAGAGAGAGAGAGAGAGAGAGGAGAGAGAGAGAGAGAGAGAGAGAGAGAGAGAGAGAGAGAGAGAGAGAGAGAGAGAGAGAGAGAGGTACACTGCCCACGAGAATGTTGACAACTACCCTTTTAAAATACAAGCGAGAATGTTTTATACAAGTGTGAATGTTTGCTTTGTTGATTTGCAGTGACTTTTAATCTCTAATGAGGTGATTATTTACATAATTATGATACTAATTTGCATATAAAAACATGATGCTAGTTGCTGTTCAATCTTCACTTATATAGAGAGAGAATTTTCGATATTTCTCAATGCATTTTACAAAAACTCCATACAGTCCTTGATGTAGATAAGAACAAAAGCCAACAAATGAGGCTAAAATTACACTTGGTCATTTATTTATTTAAAAATGATCCAATATTGCATATTTGTGAGTTATAGAAGTATGTGAATCTTTGCTTTCAGTATCAAGGGGGTGAGACCCCCTTGTGCAGCAGTAACTGCAACTAAGCACAAAATTGAACAGGAACTAGCATCGTGTATCCGTAGGTGCAAATGGACTTGGACTGGCTCAGGTAATGCAAACTTGCAGACCACTCCATTCGTTGTATCTCTCTGGAATTGTCCTCAAACCAATTCTTGATGCATGGTGCATTATCCTGCTGGAATATCCCATCACTGTGGGGGTACATTAATCCATGAAGGGCAACAAATGCTTCACCAAGCAGGGAAACTTACCAGGCACTGGCCAAAGACCCGTGCATCTGGCTCATGCCATGAGAGTACATCCCACAGATTATTGCTGGGGTATATTGCCAGTGATGGAGGCATTCTTTTGGGTCTTCTGCTCCCATATCCAGTTGAGAATGCTGCACCTGTTTTAAATGCATGTGGAACTTCCTGCATTGAATGTGGATGTGATTTCTGTCTGTCTGCACAGATAATTCTAGCTAGATGCCACTGGTCACAATCATTAAGCACCCGTGAGTGGCCATTGTACAGTCCACTGTGGGTGGTAATGCATTCTATGATGTATTCTCAGTACATACAGCACTGTGGATTAAGGAATGCTGGATATGTTAAATGCGCTCACAACTTGGATTAAAGAAATTCTATTATTTATTTTGCTTTTACTCTTAGTGCGCATGTCCCTCTGTGTATATATATATACACAGAGGGATTGGATTCAGATTTGCCAAAGATTTATGCCATAAAAGAAGTTGTATTTGATATCCTTTCAGTGCACTGTATTTTTCACTGTAAAAAGTGGTTTGTCCATTCAGCTTACAATTGGGAAAGGGAGTTCCATTCAACTCGAATAATGGTTCATTCAAAATATTTTTAGTGGAGTTGAATGAGCCCAGTTCAGTTGTTTGTCACTGCATGAAGCATTTTTTTGAACGGAAGAACCCCTTTTTACAGTGTAGCTTGGATATCTTCATTGTGAGGTTCCTGGGGAAAAGAAATCATCCCTAAATCATCTGCTGAAAACCTCTTCCACCTTCGTGATTCTTTCCAGTCAGCAGTGACGTTGTAATAGTCATTTAGTGCTTAATTTGGTGCCGTGCCCGCTTGACTTGGTCTCCGACCAGAGTGTAAATCAAAATATTTATTTATTATTCTTTCCTGGAGAAGGTTGTATCTAGAGTATATTAATCCTCGCTCGCTGCTTTCTTTGGCCAGGTTCGTCGTCCACTGGGAAGTGTGTTGAAGTGACAGGTATGGCTGACTGCATGCCTTTCTACGGCATTGCGGACCTGAGGGAGATTCTAACAGCCGTGAAGGACAGGGATGCGAAGGAAGTTCAGCAGTGCAGGCCTCTCAAAGTCACAAACTACCTAGAGGTGAGAGATACATCATGCAGGTTGAAAGCTGCTTGTTTTTAAATGAAAATATTATTGTTGAATGCTTTCACTCTAAATACACTGTTAAAGTTACAGTTTAGCAAAGTGATTTTCCCAAATGAGGCCAAGGTGTGCCTGATCTCAAAGAGTTTCAAACAGCTAATGGAGTAATAATGGCCCTCTAAGAGACTTGGTATGCAGTTTCTGATTCTATATAATAGCACTAAGTTCCATCACATTGGTTTCTAATCCTAACAAACAAGTACAATAGAAGTATCTTGTTTGGACCTTTAGGCTTCTTAATAATTTCTACATTCACTGCCGTTCTGTCTCAGACAGATATGGAAATGATTACAGGTGTGTTCTGATTAGACCCTGAGTCTTTGCATAATAGAGTGTAAAAGTTCTTCCCCTGCTGCCCTATACAAAGGCTTCCAGAGGCTTCTTTTGGGTAGTGTACTTCTTAATGAGAAATTGTTGACTGCTGGACATGCCTCTAATGTAGCTAAAGACATTTTGCCCAGTTGACAGACTTTTAGAGGGGGTGCAACATTACACTGAGAGAAGCAGGATGGTCGTTTTGACTAATTGCCTGCTATATAGGCTGTTCTGACCAAGCTGGTTTGGTTCAGTGGTTACATGAGTGCTCATGTTCACAACAAACAGGACTGGAACTAGGGATGTGATGAAATTCGAATTTGATTACATTCGAACTTCTACGATTTTTAGCAAATTCAAATTCGACAGATGTTTTAGGGCCAATTTTCACCGAATGCGGATTTGAAATCGCAGCTGGTATATAAATCAGAACCGTTCATACAGTCTGGACCGGACAGAGCGACACAGACGCAGATATAAATACAGCACTTTAATGGGGATAAATGTGATAAACAGAGTCAAACAGTCCAGATCAATAACAGACAGGAGAGAAAAAACCAGAATGGACAAACCAGGGACGGAGTCGAAAAACAGGTGAAGATCAATAACCGGTAGACTAAACACAGGACGAGACGAAAGGCAGGAGTCAGAAAATGGAAACGGGTCAAACACAGACAGACAGACATAACGATAAACACGGGCAATGCGCTGAAGTTTGAGCTAGACTCTGAACAGGCTGAAAGACTGTATTAAACACTCTCCGGACCAGGTGAATACAATCAGAACTCCTGCGATCAGGAAAGTTAGTGAGTCACATGATCAGTCAGGTGACAAACTGAAGGATTCCGGGGAGACTGAGGGGTGCATGACACGTACAGGTTGATTTCCGCCCTGCAGGTCATCTTTTAGAGACTGCCAATGTTCATCTGAATTTAATGGTGAATGTTGTTTACTTTATATTTCCGCTTTACATATATAAATAATGAAAATGGCCGAATGTGGTAAGAAAACAAGTGTAAAACACAAAACAGTTGTAAACACGAACGGTTCTACACTACTAGTTTATATATGTCTTCTTTGTGTAAGAATGTTTAATTAGTTAATTACATGAAAATAAAGGATTGATAATTTTATGATTCAGTGTCATTTAAATTGCATGATGAATTGTTTACAGTTCACCGTGAGTCTGTGACTACCTGTGGATGATGGCCTGTTTAAGCATCATGTATTCATGCTGTAAAAATACAAAAATACATGCACAAATGAGCTTATCGGGGTTTATTGGATGTTCTTGGCCCCGTGTTTATGAAAACCGCATTCGCATTCGAATTCGACAGATTTGTAGCTAAAAAATTCAAATCCGATGGATGCGGATTTTCCTCAGATTCTCACATCCCTAACTGGAACCATATCATCCTTAGTGACGAATCCAGGTTCTGTTTGGGATCCGACAACTGTCTAGTTTGAGTATGGAGGCGTATGGACTAGTATGGCCCAGCACATTAATGCATTCTTGCTTTTTTCTCTCTCTCTCACTAAGGCTGAGGCTGTGCGGATGGCCAGGCAGATGCCAATGAATTTGTCTCGAGACGACGTCACAAACACAATGTCTCGAATGAAAGAACTTAAGGAGAAGCAAGAGGTCTGTCTTCATGGGCGTCCGTTTCTTCATTATCTGGTTGATGTTCCTGAAACGGATCAGGAAGCTCTCAAGATCATGTCAGGCACTCAGTAGACACAGCTTTTACACACACAACCTTTCTGATTATTGTATATAAGTGTACAATTTTTCCAACTTCATATACTGTGAGAAACAACTTGACACATACTATGGAATAATTGTATGTGGATAAGGGAATAATAAATAATGAGATTCTTACACAGGTTGAACCTGAGTTCAGTCTTGGTCCGTTACATATGCAACAACACATCACAAGTGTCCTGGTTTGTTTGTATGAAATGTAACATTATGACAAAATAATATTTGTCAGACTTTCATAGATATCCTTTATTATGCCAAACAACAGGGGGCTGCATGAACAGGTTATCTTGGCTCTCAAAATTAGGAGACCACTGCAGCCCGAGACACACTTTTGTCACTCAACAGTTGACTATAGTGCTATACTGACCTGCTGGCAGTAGAGGTGAGCTTCATGTTCTGGGTTGAAACCGGATTCAGCATGAGTCTGCACCCGCTGAGAGCCATGATTGTTTGAACACATGCCAGATATACAGTGCAAGCATGCTCATCTCCCATAAGCCCTCAGGCCCTGTGGCTGCTGCTAGGAAACTCAGCAAGCGGATTTGTGCTGAAGTGGATGAAAGATTCCTTGCCTGATGTGATGACCTTGCTTGTTCCTCATGCAGGAACACAGTCTGAGTCCAGTGCAGAAAAAAAGCGACCTTTTCTCACATCCCTTGGATAAATCAATTGGGAAAAATCTGTTAAAACTGACAAATGAAATGATGTGCTGTAGATTCTAATTATTTTTTTAAATAAGGTCTTATTTCGTATTTTAATTCTGTGAAGCTGCTTTGTAACATTAGTTGTAAAGTGTGCTATACAACTAGATTAGATTTCATTTCATTTCATTTGAGGAAGATCCAAAAGTGCTTACTTCAGTTTAGACAGGAACCAAGTTCTGTTTCAGTTCTTTGAACCCATTTTCTTACTCACTAGCACACTGTGAATATCCTGGCAGGATAAAAAAAAATCATTTTTAGAGTCTGGAGGTCAGTGTCAAACTCTGTACCACTTATTGTACAGGTTTTATTATAGGAAATTAGGTCTGAGTTCTACATCTACATTTTACTTGAATGAGAATGTTAGGATAGTTAAATTTATTTGACACTAGAGACTTGTTAAACATGAAAAATAATGAATTAAAAAAAGAATATAAAGTAACTGGTTTTCCCTGGTGTCGATGGGTTTCTCTCTAAAGTCTTTTACATTTGTATTTATTTATGGTGGTAAATGGTGCTTTAACAGCAGCAGTAATTGAGCAGAGGTTAAGCACCCAGCCTTAAAAGGCTTGCCTTGTTGACGACTGATTAGAAAAGAAAACAAGCGCAAATCAATGACCCCTCACTAGATGCCAGTGAACCACCAAATTTGCTGCAGCATGGCTGTAAATCTGCTCTACCCCCAAAATCAGCACCTTCAGCGTGTATCGCTGAAGCTGGCACTAGGGATCCATAAAACCAAATAAGATGGGGTCTGGGGTTCGCTGAGAAGTGTGCAGTCACAGTGAGGGACCTCCAATTACCAGCTGAAAATAAAGCTCTGATGCAGAGCAGCTCGAACCGTTGGCGCCCTACAGGCATATGGTTTGTGGTTTTCCAGCTCATAATCAACTCCACATGAACTTTGTTGTAGATGTTACTCTGAAGTTCAGAATCTAAATGCATATATGTTGCTCTCCAATTTAGGTGAAAGCAATGCTGACTGTAGCTGTATATGAACCAGGCATTATTTTCTATAATAAAATGCATAATTTTGGGTTTAGAGGCAGAGGGTTGTATGCCAGTAATTCTTACTGCAATATTAGATTAATTAATTACAAAATTCATTTCTTATGAATGAACGTATGTTAACAGCTAGAATTAAGTCATCAGTTCACAATTTAATGTATTTAATGCAAAGGTTCGGGCACATTTAGTCTTTTCCCTTTTGCCAAATGTGGTCAAACTACAGCTGGTGTCAGAAGTATGATTCTTTGTATTTGGTTACGTTTATGATGTAAACAAGACTAGCGGGAGCTCATAAACAGATTAACATATTGCCTAACGATGTGTTCCATTTGAAGTGGGTTGTTGGAAGTGGGAAGTTCTTAATGGAAAACTTTAACTGGAATGCATTCACAAGTTGGATTTCCTATTCAAAACGTTGGGAGAGCCTTAGCAACCCCAAGGCCAAAATCCAAGGTGGCTGCCCTGCACATCAACAGTAGTATAAGCAGCAGTAATACACTTTTATCTGTGGACATGTTTCCATGGTGTTTGGATGTGTAAAATACTACATAATGCATTGTTATCAATTGGTCTTACTAACAGTGTTAACCTGGGACAATCCTAACACTGAATGATAAACTGAAGGGCAGGAATGAATTGGGTATGAATTCTGAGTTCAATGGTAAGCACTATTAAATACATGCTCGTGTGTAATGTAGGGTCCCCTATTATCGGCCAGTCTGAAAATTGTCCACTTTGGAGTCTTGTCCAATTCTTCTCTCTACTTTAAGAAATCAATTTGAGGAAATGATTAGCAATTCCCCATGTGAGTGGCTCAGTGCTCTAAGGTGCTACCGCTATGATCCGAGGATCATGGGTTTGAATCCCAGATGGTTTGTTTCAGAGGGAGAACCAACCCAGTGCTCTCCCTCACTGGGTGGGTAGATGGCTCAAGGTAGATGGTGCTCTGTCCCCACTTTGCATCAGTGTCATGCTGGTTGGCGGAGGCGCCATTGCTATTCTTCAAGCGTGTTGGTTGTCTGGCGAGATGGTAGGCAGCATGACCTTGTACGGAGGAAGCAGGTGCTTGTAACCCCCCCCCCCCCCCCCCATCACATGTGATAGGGGGACTGATTGGGATTAGGGAACTGGCAAGTCTAAATTCATGGGTAAATAAAAAAAAAAAAAAAAAAAAGAAAAGAAACGAGGTTCCAAAGTGGCTGAAATTGG